>JAKSZP010001525.1:0-142264 GCA_022478985.1 Massospora cicadina | reverse complement strand
AAAAGGATCTAGAGCTGCCTTATACAAAATTTACTTGTTATTTTTTCAAATTGACAACTATAATTTGGGGTACGCTCAAAATTTGTTGCACCAGATCAGCATGGGTATTCATCCACTAATCTTCCTCCATCTTGTTTTTGATTTTTAAGGCGGTGGATGTTGTCAACCAAAGAATAAATCAACTAGTGGAGCAGGGGATTCTAGCACCCTTTAAGTGTCCCTGGGTCACCTTAGTTTTGGTTACTGGGAGAAGGATGGGTCAAATCGAGTGGTAATAGATTACTAAAACTCAATAATATTACTAAGAAAGATTCCTACCCTCTACTCCATAGTTTAAATGCACTAGACCGCTTATGCGGCTCACAATACTTTTCTGCTATTGATAATCTTCAAATATATCAGATTGAGCTGCAAAAGGAGGAAAAGTGGAAGTGCGCTATGATCACCCCTCAGGGTCCATATCAGCTCACTAGGATTCCACAAGGGCAGTGTAACGCCTTCACAACATTCCACATAAATTTGGATTACATATTTGGGGATTATAAGATCTCCTTTGTGTTAGTGTGTTTGTATGTTTAAATGTTTTTTTCAGAACGTTTACAGAACATTTGAAGCATCAGGAGGAGGTTTTCCGCCAATTGGTCTAGACCAATTTAAAGATAAACCTCATAAAAGCAATTTCTCTCGAAAACTTAAGTGTCTGAGGTTTGTCATTGATTAACAAGGCTTATGGCCTCAGCCCACTAAGATTGAGGCTGTCAAAAAATGTCACACCCAAGTATGAAGCATGATATTCAGGTATTTTTGGGTATGATTGGCCATTATCACCGGTTCATGTAAAAATTAGTAAAATAGGTGAACCAATATTTCACATTCTTAAACTGGGGTTACGTTCAACTGAACAGAAGGCTTCTAGTTCACCTTTGATCAACTATGACTTTGTCTATCTAGGCGCTGATACTATTGTATCTGAACTTTGATAAACTGTTTATTATTCAGACGGATGCATCCCTTACCACTGTAGTGGCGGTGTTGTTTCAGCTCAATGATGAGGGTGAAGAACACCCCATTATTTATTGCAGTCAGTAACTGGATATACAAGAAAGGAATTATACCATTACTTAAAAATAGTGTTTATCTGGAATTTACACTTGTAAGCAATTTTAGGTTTACATTCATGGTGTGCATTTTTCCTTGGTAACCAGCCATGCTTTTTTAAGCTGGTTGCAGAACCTAAGAGCCTGAAGGGCGGTTGGCCCTGGGCCTTAAATTTACAAGCATGCAATTTTAAATTTAACATTGACCTGGCGTAAAGCATCAATAGGTGGATGGGATGTCTAGGTTGCCTGCTATAGCCTTACTGGCTAATAAAGATAATGAATTATTTAACAAAATTGGGTAATCAATAATATGGCAATGAGCCTACTGAGATATAAAAAATGTTGGACAAAATTAGAAAAGTATCTTTTGTGGAAGATGGGAAACTGTATAAGGTTAATAGGAACAATCCTTTTTGTTCCATAGGCTTGTCAAACTGATGGATCTGATCACAGCCGCTCATAAGGCGACAGTACAAGGTAAATTTTAAGAAATCACTTGAAAAAAATATGATCATAAAACTAGTGGGATTCCAGGTCATATGATATCCATGAGGCGTTTAGCTGTTATCATGAATGCCAAGATGAAGCCCTCTACTAAAAAGCCACATCTTACCAATTGGTTAAATATCATTTTGCTTGGAACACGGTCTTCATGGACTTTTTGGGGCCCTTGATTAATAACCATGGTCATTTTAGATATTATCGTGACCAATTATCATTTAACCTAGTGGTTGAAGGCCAAGGCATTCAGGGACTTAGAGGCCAACACTACAGCTAATTTCATTCTCTAGGATATTATTTATTGGCACAGTTGCCCCCAATTTTCACTTACAGATAATGGGACTAAATCTACATCCCAAATAATTTCTAAGCTTAACAATATAATAGGCATTCATGGAGTACTATCTACTCCCTATCACCTGAAGACCAACAGCACTATTGAATGGGTGAATGGTACTCTGGTTGGTACTTTACGTAAGTGGTTGCAGACAAAGCGTCCAATTGAAATCTTTTCCTACCTTCCGCCATATTTCTATAAATTGCATTTCACTCAGCCATGGGCACTCTACATTTTGCTTTACTACATGGGAAGCAGCCCAAGTTGCCCCGCTTTTATATTCATGTGTTGCTTATGAGACTATGAATCCTAATAGATATCTTGATAAACTCACGCAATTTTTGATCAGCTACAAAATTCTGCTTACTCAATTGCTTTGGCTCAGAAGGTTAAGGTTAAAGCATGAGATAACAATGGCTGACTGACCTTACCTATATTTGGTATAGGGGAATTGGTCTGATATTATGACAATTATGGGTTTTGGTACCAGCAAATTAGTGCATATCTGAAAGGAACCTTTAAGATCATAGAGAAGGCATAGACTGATTCCTACACTCTGAAGGATATACAAAGAGCCATCTTATTCATTAGTACATGGCAAGTTTTTGATAAGCACTACCCACACTCTAGCCCTTCAGCCTCTGGCCCCCAATGATTTATCTAACCCCACTCATCATTGTTACCTAATGTTTGGTCAAGTGGGGGAAATGTTGCAAGTGGTTTGATAAAACTTCATTTAAAGCAATATTATTTAATAATTATATTACATTAATAATTAGAGATGAGATTTAATGGTATAAGGATTTTTAAACTCACGGACCTCAACTTCAAAGGGAGTCACCAAAGTTGTTCTAAATTTTAATTTTAAATTTATTTTTATTTGTGGAAGGATAGAATAGACACTTATGGTAAGGCAACAGCAAAAACACAAAGACTATTAAGAGGCACCCCAAAGAATCCATAGCTAACTCATGTTGCCAGATGGACCGCCAATTGAAGTAAAAGGGAGGTTACAAGAAAGCCTGAACCAATAATGAGCTCAAATGAAGAAAGGGTCTGAAACAAGGAACCAGATAGGGACCAGGACGAGCCCAACTGGAGTTAACATGATGGCAAAGGACCAAACAAGCAGGCTTAAAAGTGGTCTGTTAGGTGGGACTAGAAGCGATGGACGGGTTCACAAAGGGTGGGAGCAGTGCCTGAGAGAGCGTCCATGACAATAGTATGTATCGTCCACAAGCAATGGCTATAGCATAAGGCATAAAGAGAAGGTTGGATGGGGGATTTCATGGAAAAAGTTGAGATGTTCTTAGAAAGGCTGAAAGTCTGAGCTGTAACAGTCAAAAATTCCCAATTTCCAACCGCCATATAATAAAAAGAATCTTTGGTGCACCAACAAGCAACCAAAGCAGCCTAACAAAGTTGGGAGATGTTTGGGGCACTGACAGCGCCAAACATTGCCTACTACTAAATGGTTATGCAAAGTCTTCTAGTCGTGGTTGGTCTAACCCAACCACAGAAAAGCTCTTCAAAACTGAACACCCAAAAAAGACCAACAGGTAAGAGAGGTATGCTAGCCCCAAAAAAAAACCTTCATATTTTTATTCAAGATATAAATAGGGCCCGCCACTTAAGCTCATCTGGGGAGCAACTGACAATGCTCCCCAGGAAGGGAAAGCTGAGGGTGAAATTCTGATTTGAGCTTTGGAATAGACAGGTGCACTTTATAAAGGCTGCCCTTTGGGGGCCTCTCCCAAATCATTGATTGGGCTCATATGAGCCTAATATAAAACTCAGGCGAGGCACAACCCTAAGCCCAAAATGACTGAGCCAAAATTTTTATAATGTGATTCAACTCAGATTCAATAAATCTGAATCTGAGTCAAAATGTAACAAATGAGATGAACTCAATTGGTACATTATCCCCTGCTAGAGGAGGTCCCCTCCCCAAATAGAAGCCCCACAGTGGAAGGCAGCTATGACAAGGGCTTCCTGGGGCGAGTTACCTTGAGCACCAGGAAAACTAGCCTAGATAAACTCTGGGCCCCTCGAGGGCAAAGACAAATGGTGAGGGAGAATCAGGACTGGCTGCTTTAATTAGCCCACCTGGCCTGAGGATGCACGCCCAGCACTTGGCTGTGTTGCGCACCCCTTCCAGGCTCCTGTTGGTGATGGTCTTTCCATCCTGACCAGGAAGGCGCTTTCCCCAACAGAAGTGTGAGTGGGGCGTGCAGTTCATCATGGCTGGATGGCCATCCCCTTTCCAGGAGGACCATCCATTGGGGAGGGAGCCCTGCTGGGACAGGTGCCCTTGGTGCCCACCAAATCCCTAGTGAGCGGGAGGCCCCAATGAGATTTTCAACTAACAATTACTTTAGGTTAAGGGTTGGCCATCAGTCACCAGCTCCCACCAGTTTGGGTCCTTGACAACTGGAACCAAGTGGCCACTGAGGTTGGCCAAACTGGGGATCAGAGGAGTGCAGTGCACATTTGAATTCAGAATAATGTAACAGTCAGGAAAATCTCAGTTTCTGAACGCCATATAATAAAATGATTTTTGGTGCACTAACAAGCAACCAAATCAGCCTAACCAAGTAGGGAGAGGTTTGGGGCACTGACAGCGCCAGACGTTGCCTACTTTTAGTTGGTAATGTAATGTCCTTTAATGGTGTTTAGTCTGACCCAACCCTGCAAAAGCTCCTCAAAATTGGACACCCAAAAAAGACCAACAGGTAAGCGAGTTATTCTAGCCCCAAAAAAACCTTTATTCTATTCAGGATATAAAAAGGGCCACCAACCAGAGCTCATTTTGGGAGCAACTGACAAAATGCTCCCCAGGAAGGGAAAGGTAGGGGTAAAGCTCCAAAGTGAGCTTCATAATTGGCAGGTGCACTTTATAAAGGCTGCCCTTTGGGGGCCTCGACCAAATCAATGATTAGGCTCATATGAGCCTAATCTAAAACTCAGGCGAGGCACTGCTCAGAGCCCTAAAATGACCGAGCCAAAAGTTATTTTAAAGTGATTCAACTCAGATTCAGTAAATCTGAATCTGAGTCAAAATGTTACGATCTAGACAAACTCAATTGTTACATGAGCTGGGTCCTGGTGAAAAAGATATATAACTCACGCCAGATCGCCTGAGACGGCGGATAATCTTACAAATGGTAGACTAAAGGATCTAATTGGCCTCACACTATAATTGAAGACAGAGAGGCGTGGACTGCTCCTCAGTGTGGTACATCCTTTTGGGAATCTCCCTGCATGGGTGCAAATCATGGGTTGCAATAGAGGGTGGTGGCATATTTCCAAATGTTTTTCTGGGTAGCCAAAGAGTAAGGATGTCCAGCATGTTGAGGTAGTCAACTTGGGCTATGGGATGAGGGCGGCGAGGTATCAAGTTGTACAAAACAACTTGCCTGCAAACATTGTTGGTAAAAAGGGGTAGGGCGACCCCTCTGGGAGGTGTGACCTCTGATGCTGTTCTCTAATATGTGCTCAGCATGGTCAGTAGAATCCGCTTGAAGTGGGTAGGGGCCCGTGAGGGCCTGTAGCACAGTGTTGTGAAACCAGGTAGTTGACTAGAGAATTAGGGTGGTCTGTGCTGTGAAGGTGAAGATAATAGGCAAAGTTGGACTGTTCCACATGAGACCAGTGCTGGGTGGGGAGTGTAGGGTTAGTAACCTGTGCGATCCAGGAGCCAAGTATACTGGACGCATAGTCCACGTAGTTGATCAGTCCAATAACTCCACTAAGACTTGGGCTAAAAAAGATTTCTAGTGCACAGGGGGCGCCTGATTATAGCAACCCTTGGACGAGGGCATAGAGGGTTGCAAAGAAGGAGAAAGAAAAAGCCATAGCATGCGCAGCAAACCAAACAAAGGTCAGAATTAGAGATTTGGCAACTACTACCCTGCCCATCAGGCTAGTATGCTGGCCTCTGAGAGAGGCGATGAGCTTGGTTACATTGTCTAAGACGTTGTTTTCCATCACAGAGGTGACATAACCTCTCGCCTATAGTCATACTCCCAAGTGGCGAACTGAAACCATATTGGTCCTGGAAACAAATGAGAGCACAAGAGGGGCGATATGAGTTAACTGCCTTAGGAAGCGAACAATGGGGCGTGAAGCAGGCACATGCTGCTGAGCAGTGGTAGCAGGTGACCAGTGATAATGGTATTTAAAAGGAGGACGATCTCAGATTTATTGGCTTTTAGGGCTGCATTACTAACCCTTGAGTACTCCTATATGGTACTATTCAGGACGCGTGCATCATAGTTACTAAAAAGATTTGTCCACACAATCATCAGAGAACGCTAGCATTCTGACTGGTGCCTGGCCTTGTACATGAACACCAGCAAGATGGGCAATTGCATTGCGGAGAAGTGAATCAAGGCTAAAGTTGTACAACAGAGGGCTCAGAGGATCATAATGATGGAGACACCTTTGGGGGGGCAAACCAAATCAGATAGGAAACCTGAGCCACGTACTCCCATTGTGGCTGACTCAGTAAGCAATATTGCCCAATTGATAAAACGAGTTGGGAGCTGAAACTTAAGGTGGCAAGCTCTAAGGTAATCCCAATTGACACGATCATAGGTTTTACTGATCCAGGAACACAAGCGCACCAGTAACAGGAATTTGCAGACGTTAGCTACTGTATGGACATTGTCTCACATCAATTGCTAGGAAGAAGCCAAATTGGGCAGGGTATATTACTTCAGAGGCAACTTCTCTAAGGCGTTTTGCCATAAGCTTGGTAAAGGTTTTGGTATCAGTGTTAGTAAGAGATATGGCGCCAGTCTGCCGCTTTCAGATTATCCCCTTTTTAAATAAGGTTACCATATATAACTCTTGGCCACCAGTAAAGAGGCATGTCTCCAACATACTTTTATTGTTAAAGGCTAACAGAAGGTTATTAAGGCATAATATTTCTTATAAAAATCATAAGGAATCCCATCAAGCCCTGGTCATTTTCTGTGTGGTGAACCGCAAAAGCAACCCTGAGACCATTGAACAATAACAAATACCATTTGCTCAAGTATAAGTAAATGGTGCAGATAAGTGCACCTCCGAGGAAAGAGTCAATTTTGGCAGGCATGACAGGGTCTGATTTTGTACAACTCAGAGTAGAAATTACGAATTATGGTTGAATCCTCCTCTGGCATATCTGCGATGGATTTTTCTGGCCTCTTAACTGTGTGCAGGCCATGTTTTGCTTAGGGGAGAAATTTCGGCAGAAGAAGTATGCAGAGCATGTTTCACTGCTGTTATATTTTTGGCTTAGTATTAAACACAAACGCGGTGCTTGTGGTACAATACCAGTGTGTTCAAGCGGGCGGACACCTCAGCCCACTTGTGACCCCAAGAAGAACTGTAACCAGCAGGGACGTTGCTTTCCAGGTTAACCACTTTCCCTAGAGTATGCCTTATAACTGCCAAAACAACAAGGGCGTGGCATGACAACATATGACATGCAGGAGAAACTGTGTGGGATTTGAAAGCTGATCATGTGGCTAGGGGATTGGTACAGAAAGGAGTCACAAACTCCTATGTAAAACAGTTTTAACCTGTTGAGATAACTTATGCAAGCGAGATTATTTGGGTGAACTTTATATCATTGTTGAATTTTAGGGTTTTTTGCTCGCTGGTGCTAATATGGCTTGAATCCAACAAATGGGGGATTGAACAACTAATAATGATAAAAATAAATAACTACTAAAACTAGAAAGTTGCGTTTTATAGTTTTATTAAGGCCTCAAGGTATAAGAAACAAACCCTCATGATATTTAACCGGATAGTATTTAAACTGTATTGAGGGTCAAGGGAAATTCAATAGTAAGTTTGGAATGGCTTAGTAAGGTCAGGTGAGGATATGTGTAATTTTAACCTATCAAAGCTCGGAAAACTTGTTTCACTTTGGCTGAACAATGGAAGGAAAAATTATTTTTTGACAAGATGCACCCAAGGGGTATCAATTTTATACATTTCAGCCAATCATCATTAGTTAAAATTATTGCAACTTGGGGACCTCCGCCAAGCCTATAAAAGGGGGTGGTCCCCACTTAGGTGTTTAAAGGGAATTGGATGTGGCAGGGGAGAAACCTCTAATGAACTCTTCAGGTTCCCTCACATGGTCAGAGTAATCTGACTGCCTGACTTTGTGCTAATTGCCCATTTAGTATTCGTAACAGTGTTACCCCGATTTGTGGGGTTCTTAATTAATTGGACAGGGCCTTTTGGCTAATAAAAATGTCATTGTTATTGAAATTGAATTATCAGTATTTAGACTTGTAGTTGTCTGATATTTCCCTTTTTCAGCCGATTTTGACCCAAAAAATTTGTATCTTGAAGCTGGGAGGGCAAATGTCTGACGTCACCCCCTCAAGAATTCTGGGAAAGAATAGGGCCATAGGAAGCGGCCATATACCCAATTGATGGTAACTCCGGTAGAAAGATATTTGATGGAGTACTTCTCTCCTTGCTTGTAAGTAACTAAGAAAGGGCCTTCTCAAATAGACCTGAGTTTCTCCCTTCTAGGGGTGATACGGTTGTGGTAGTAAAGCACCAAGTCAGATACTTGGAAGAAAGGAAGAGGGGCCCAAAGCTCATTAGCGGCTTGACCCTCTTTTGTGACAGTCTTTGCCAAGTTGGTCATCGCCTCTAATTGTAGCTGAATGATGTGCTGAGCCAAATTCTTCATGGCTTGCTCTGGGTCAGTCCTATCAGTAAAAATTTCTTTAGCTAATAATGCTGGCACCTCAGGTTCCCATCCATACAACACATGGAAAGAAGACATATTAAGGATCCGGTGGTAACTGATATGGTAGGCCATGCGGAAACTTGGTAAGTACAGATCCCAGTGAAGGGGGTCTGAAGTGGCGATTTTCCATAATATAGAGACCAGGGTCCCATTGGCTCTTTCCATGGTACCATTGGTCAAAGGGTTGTAAGGTTCAGAGAAAAGCTGTTGGGTGCTCATGGAAGTAGTGAGAATCTTCACCACTTGGTAGGTGAAGTTTTTTTCCATTATCTCAAAGAAAAACTTGAGGGCAACCATGTTGGGTAAAAGATATACTGGTGGAGGAAAGTGGCAGTGGCTTTTGCCATCTGAGCTGGGATAGCCACTGCCTCATCCCATTTGGTAAAGTGATCAATACCTACCAATATATATCGATTTCCACCCATAGTTTGAGGTAGAGGGCCAACCACATCGAGACTTATTGTGTGGAAAGGCTGTTGAGGAGTCGTAGGTTGATATTGATACTTGGCTTTAAGCTGGATTGCTTTTTACATGTCAGACAGGCATAAAAGACTTTGATGATGGTCTCCATGATTCCATCCCAATAGTAGCGTTTTTTACCCACTCATAGGTTTTCCTCACTTCACTATGCCCTAGGAGGGCATGAGACTCCATAATGACAGGTACTCGCTCTGAGGGTCAAAGGTAGTGTAACCAGTTCACCCCTACTTTCTTGTATAGATTCCCATTATCCACCTTCGTGTTATGGAATCTCGAGCTAGCATCTTCTGGACTTTTCCTTCCTCATCCTCCCAAGCATCATGGGTCATATGAAATTCATGTAGACGCTCTGATTCACTATTATCTAAGTGAAGGATGGGCAGCCAAGTCAACCCATCGACATTCATGTGGCTTGTCCCAGCTCTGTGTTCAATGGTCATATCATAGTGCTGGAGCTTCAATGCCCAGCGTGCCAACCGCCCAGTGAGATCCTTCATATTTTGTAACCACTTTAATGAGGCGTGGTCATTAACTACTTTAAATGGGTCCCATATAAGAAAGGGCAGTAATATTTAACAGCAAGCAAGACGGCAAGGCATTCCTTCTCTGTGACGCTATAGTTGCGTTCTGCCTTAGAGATTTTCTTGCTGAAATATGAAACGGGGTGATCAAACCCATGCTCATCCAGGTGAGCCAAGATAGCTCCAACTGCACAATTGAAGGCATCAGTAAACAGCAGAAAGGGTTTACTATAGTCATAGTGGCGTAAGATTGGCCGTCGCTGCAGCAGCATTTTTAGCAATTTAAAAACAGCCTGTTGTTCCGCTCCCCAATGGAAAGGGGTGTTTTTAGTTAAAAGCTGTACGAGGGGCTCACTGAGCTGAGAAAAATTTGGGGATTAATTAATGATAGTACCCCATCATACCCAAGAACACCTGAATATCGCATAGGGTTTTGGGAGAAGGCATCTTGGATATCGCCTCAAACTTATCATGGAGAGGCTTGGTCCCATCTGAGGAGATGGCTTGTCCCAGAGAATCCAACTTCTTTTGGAATAATGTACATTTAGAGGGCTTCAGCTTAATGTGAGAGACCGCAAGCGTTGGAAAAATTCCTTTAAATGAGAAAGGTGCTCATTAAATGTTCAGAAGAAGATGGTGATATTGTCAAGATATACAATTATGCAACTAAGCTTCAGTTCCTGCAAGATGTGGTCCATGACTATCTGGAAAGATGTGGGCGCATTGCACAACCCTTGTGGTAGTTGGGTAGTTGAAAGAGACCCCCACTGCAGATAAGTGCACACTTTTCCTGGTCTTGTGGAGATATGTCCATCTTCAAGTATCCGCTAGCCAAGTCCACGGCAGAAAAGAACTTGGACCCAGAGAGTTGGGCCAGAGCGTCATCAATTCACGGGATTGGGTAGCTGTCCTTCTTGGTGAGGTTATCCAGCTTGTGGTAGTACATAACTACCCAATGCCCACCATTCTTCTTTTTTATGAGCAATAGTGGAGATGACCAAGGACTTTGAGAAGGCACCAATAGCCCACGTCTAGTAACTGTTTAAGCTCCGTCCTAATCTGGAGCTCCTCAACTTTTGATTTCTGATAAGGCTTGTGTCAGGTAAACAGCAAGTTAATTTTAGACTGGCCTGCCAGTTCAAGTGCTGGAGCACCCAAACAGCAAACCTGAATGCCAGAGCACTGCTTCTGGTACAACGATTATGAACTAAGAAGAAATTCCGTCATTAAGTACCCATAAGCCATAATCGTGTGTAGGCACCTAGCAAGATACCAGGTGAATATGGCCATAAACCCCGAGGGTTGTTGGAATATGGGTGGAAAGGGTGGTTTAGTTTTAAACATAAAAAATGGAATTTTATTAAAAGTTTTTAATTAGAAAAATAAGTGAAGAAAATCAACCAACATTTTCCTCAGTGCAATGCAACTGATTCAATAGTGTTCAATTGGTAGTGGGTCAAAGCAGGGATCAGGTCCTTCAATTTGACCTAAACCAGGGAATTTTCTGGGGGAGGGGGTGGATACTTTTAATTAGAACTGACATCAAATGATTCAGCGGCAGGCTGAGTTGCTATTGGTTCAGCCACAAACGCCTGGGCTGAGGCTTAACTGCATTTTCATTGGTTGGCTTGACGGCATTTGGCCCAATGAGCAAAGTAAATTCCCCAAGGCTACCCCACATAGGGCTAATCCCATTTTGTAGGAAATGGGTTCAGGATGCCCAACCAGCCTGTGCCCAGTTTCTGGGCGTTCGTATGACTAAATGAATTACGTCAGCTGCAACTCTCAATTCATTAGATAGTGGTTTCAAATTATTTGCAAATGTTACCAAAGGTTCCATCTGCTCATTGGGAATCATCCCCGATGATTTTGAGGAGTTTTTGGCATTGGCAATCATACTGCTACCCAAGTAAACCCCATTGGCAATTCCAGCCAATAATTTGATGCTTGTCCCTTCTTGACTATTAGGTTTTCAATCGTTGGGCTTCATTCCCTTTAGTTTCGGACCTTTTATTTTCAATTCAGTGATCTCAATGCAGATTTCCTCATTCTTGCAGACAAGTTTGGCAGAGGTGAGTATGGGTACCGGGGGGAATCCTTAGAGGGAGTGCTGTTACTCAACGCTCATCTACCTTGTGAGCGAGGTATCCCTGGGTGACGAGGGGTACAGCCGCCCTCCTAGGACCCTTCTTGTTTGGGAATAGAAAAATCGTTTGATCTACACAAAGGGTACGTTCCCCTGTACTTACAGCTTGGATCAAATAGGTTTGGCATCATCAACATCAATGGTGTGGCACCAGCCCTTCATATGCCCAGAGTTAGCATTATATTTGAAGAAAATATCAATAGATGACTCCAATAACAAATGAACAATATTCTGCTCATCGGGAGTTAGATCCTCAGAAATCTGAACGTTGGTAAAATTGCATATCATTTGTTCAGTGAATAGTCCCATATCTAGCATAGACCCAATATAATGACTTGGCGGATGCCCTCAAATTGGAATCAACAGGGCTTTTCCAATCTCCTGATGTTTCTTTACAATTATGTCCTTGTTAGTGAGATTCCCCAGAAGAAGATTAATAGGCCCTTGATAATCAGGGTCTAAGTTATCTGGCAATACCTGAGTTTCCAAAGGGCTTATTCCATCAATGCTTGTAAAGTGCAGGAGGCAGTTGTGGTGGATTTACATAGTAATTTTGGTATCCCTCTCTTTTTGTTCACCCGCTTTAACTACTACCTCTTCTGCCACATACAATGGAATGCCCTCTGAAGCATCCGCAGAGTCAGGCAGATATCTTATGTTTCTGCCCGATGTGGTATAAGTAAAGGTGAGGGCGGATGAAGGGTACTCAACTACGCATGTATATTCCTTCTTCTTAAGCTCATCAGTTTTAAATACTAGTGGAAATTCGTAATTAAAAAAGGGGGGGGGAAATCCTTGTTTCATACTATTTATTCCATCATATTCAATAACGAATTGAGTGCCAATGATTAGGTCATATGCGTTATTGTTTAACGCCACAGCAGGGGCAGCTAGTAGAAGTTTTCCAATTCGTATGGGTAGAAAAGAGTAGGCTCCAATAGCTCGCATTTTGTTAGTCCCTGCAGTTTCAAACTCTTGTGAATAGTCCAGCTCAGGCGCCAACTTAATTTTATTGATGAGCTTTGATGGAACCACGTTCACTAGAGCACCTATATCAAGGATGTCATGAACCCCCATCTTATTGAGCAAGATTGTTAAGCTTTTTTCCCGTAACAATAACATTAGTTACACGATTCACTTCAAACAGCTATTTTTGATATTCACATAGGGGAGATTAGTGATTTTAACAAATCACGATTAAACCTAGGCGAAAGCCATATCAGACAATGGACAAAACGGTGCGCTGAAGGGCAAGAAACGCCCTGGATGGGAACTGGGAACCAATGCCACCAAGAAACTACAAACTCAGGCACCTCCCAGCTTTGAAGAGTTCACCATGAAACAAAATTTATACATGGAAATCCAATATGCCCAACTCCTATCAAAGGTAGAGCACGGGCTCTGATTTTTCCTAGGGGTTGAGTCCCTAACTCTGTGGGGGAAAGTGGGCGAGGCACAGGCCTCCCTTTTCCCTCATGCGGTGTATGTTAACACCATATACCATCCACCGCAGCTGGATCAATATGGGTTTTAAAACCAAATAAGATCATATGCAACTGCAAAAGTCTGCATCAAAATTTCCCTCCCCAAGAGCAAAAGATTTTTGCGCACCAAGTGCACCAGATGGAACAAAGTGAACACTTTGTTAGTTTCCTTCAACTCACTCCCTACCAACCTTCCCTGCAAGGTAATTGAGGAGGAGCATAACTAATGGACTTGAATTCTATGGAGAAAATAAACACTTGAACTACAGCAGCTTCACCTGATGATGAACCTGTGCACAGGAAAACAATCGCCATGATCAACCCAATCCCCAAGGTGGCTGCAGACCTCACGAAAGTTTCAAACATAGCGGTGTTTTACCTCCCAGATGGGGAGTGTCATAGGCATTCTGAGTCACACTGGAACGTTCACCGCCTATCTGCAACCAATGCACTGCATTGGGGCACAAGGAACATACATGCCCTGTGAAGGAGGGAATTTTAGCCCCAGACTTCTGTGACAACACTATGGACAAAGATGACCAAGACTTTGCTAAAATAATTGACGCCAACCACCAATTCCTCTGGGGAGAGGATTAGCAATAAATCCTCATAGACCCAGTATCACCCAAAATACACAAAATGGTACAGAAGGCCCACAAGCGGGCAGCGGCCAAGGCTGCATCAATTGCAGCCTCCTCCATCAACCCCAGCTAAATTCAGGAGGACATAGGGGAAATTAACTGAGCCAACCAATCAGAACAAAATTCCCAAGATGGGGAGGACATGGAGGAAATTAACTGAGCCACCCAATCAGAGAAGAATGCTTGAGCTGAATATTTCTCAACAATTCAACTGAATTACCAAGTGGTATCAATCAAGAGATTTTAGCAGAACAATTCAGCTTCACTATGGGCGAAAATGCGGGACCCAATTCTTTAAATTCAAAGCCCAAAACCACAGAATCCAATCATTGCACCACACAGAACCACCATTAGTCTCAAGAAGAAAAATCTAACACAAACCCTAAAAACTGCAAACCCAGCGTGAAATTGACACAGGGTAAGGGATTGGGCCAATGACAAAGAGTGAGCTAGCCCAGTGACATGGAGCAAGTTAAAGATAATATTAGTGGGTTAGGGCCAGATGACCCTCCCAAACACTCCTGAGGTGCCGCGAGCACCTCATTGTCAATAGGGACATTAAACATCGTGGGAGCCAGGGTCAAGCATCCCAAGCTGAAAAGCTGAACTTCTTGTGAAAACCCCTGTAGACATCTTGGCCATCTAAAAAACTACTGTCTACAGGGGGAAGAGGGATCCTGTTCAGCCAGGGTCTCACCATCCCTATCAGTATGGACATCCCACTGTGGGGTGGTCGTCTGAAATAACAAAAAATTAAAAATCATCAACTCCTCTTCATATCTTCATGGCTGCGTCCTGGTAGCAACAATCACAAGCCAATAGAGCACAATCTTGATAGCATATATTTATGCACCGTGCACCACAGCCATTAGGAAACAATTCCTCAAAACTGTCCCAACACTCACCCTCCCACCAGATACCATCCTTTTGGGCGACTTCAACTGCTGGGATAAGCTCAACACAGACCAATGGCCTAACCCCAGTAAAACTCACCGGTTCAAATCAAATTCTGTGCTTGAAGGCATTCCTCAGCTTATACAATACCCTCCCCCCTGGGTCACCAATCCTCCACCACATGACTTGCTCCAACATACGCAAGGAAACGCTCATCTCAATGAGCTGCTCAACTACATCCTCCCCTGAAAACCCACGTTAAAACATCTCCAACTTCTCAACAAAAAAGATCATTTTCTCCAACCACCAACTCATTTTGGTGTAGCTCACGCCAACCCAAACTCCCACACAGGCGTCAAATGGGAAGAAGCTACACCTAGAAAACATAAAATTTCCCGATTATATGATTGGGTTGAACACAAGGCCATGAACCCAGAATTTGCAACCCCATTCATATTATATCCCATAGAATTCTGGGCAAATTTCAAAGCCAAACTAATAAATAAAACTCGCCATCTCTACTCATGTAATTACACCACTGACACAGCCACAATTAGGTGCACCTTGGCGGAACTGGACCACCTTGAGCTCAACACCCCGAAGTCCAGCTATAGCCCAAACTGGGGGCGCAAATGGGCGAAAATATCCGCCCACCTAAATGCCCTCATCTTTGAACACCAGCACAGATCAAAGTATCGAGAAAAAGTAAGTTATAAAAGAAGGTGAAACCTGATTAACATACTTATTACACCAATTCCACTCCCATGGCAACCAGCCCATGTGCACAAAAGTTCACAAAAATGATGGCACTGTAGCAACTGACCCAGCAGAGGTCAAGGCGGAAGTACACCGCTAATACACTGAACTATACCATGACATCCCAACTGACCCCAAAAAGTAAAGATCCTATACACAACGCTGGAATACAAAGCACACCGCCAGACTATAACTTCCTAAACCTAGTCACACAGGAGGAGCTCTGGTACACAGCTAGCGGTGCACCATGTAGGAAATTCTCAGGGCCTGATGGGATACCCTATGAATTCTACAAAAAATACTTCAAGCATATTGCCCCCCTCCTCTTGGCATCAATGAACCAGTTCCTGATAGAGACACGCCTCCTACCTGGTGGCCAGGACTCCCATGCCATAACCCTGTTTAAGAAGGGCGACAAACTGGACCTGCCAACTGGCACCCAATTGCACTCTTTAACATTGATACAAAACTACATACAAAATTTTAGCAACCAGATTATGCACAATAACCTTAAGTCCTGTCACTCAATCAGTTTGGGCTCATATCAGGGCGCTCAATCTGGACCAATATACACTACGTCGCCAACATATGTCAGTCCAAAGCAACTGGAGTCCTGTTATTTCTAGACCAATAGAAAGCATGTGATCTCGTTAGTTGGCCGTACCTGAAGTAATGCCTAAGCGCCTTCAAAAGCCCACCAAGATTCATAAACTAGGCGATGCTCCTTACAAATTCTGCTTCCATGGCTGTATGCATCCCTGGCTTCCAAACTAATAAGATCACACCACACAGAGGGCTCAAATAAGGTGACCCTCTCAGCCCACTGCTGTATAACTTCAGTTTTGATCCACTCCTTCTCGTTGCTGACTCACGCCTCATAAGCATAACCGCACAAGGCCAGCCAGCAGTCAAGATACTAGCCTTTGCAAATGACTTCATGGCGGGTATAGCTAACAACAATGATGCCCAACAGCTGGAACGCACACTAGAGGAATATTCCATTATGAGCAAAGCGTCTCTCAACAAAAGGAAAACGGAAATAATCCTTCTAGGCAAGTACACTAACAACTGGGCCACAACACCTAAACCTCACAGCCCCCCACAAAGGAAAAACCCACTCATTGTACCCTTCACATCACCTCCTACAACCAACCCTGTCCGCCACCTTGTGATATGGCTGGAGACATGGGTTATGCCAATGAGAAAATTGAGAACAATATACTACAGCAAGTGTCTAACCGCGTTGCCTCCCTCAAGGGAAGATCCCCAGGACAAACAGGGAGAGTAACAGTTGCCAATTTACTCATCCTCCCGATGCTGTGGTTCCCTGCACATGCAATCTCCTTCTCACCTACATTCATGTCTTTAATCCGCGCATTTATCTAGGGATGGCTGTGGCCTGGGTCCCAGCCACCTGTATGGGTGGAAACTCTCTTCATCTCATGCTCCAGTGGAGGCATGGGCCTAATAGACTTTGAGGTCCACGCTAACCATATATTGGGTACCTGGATAAAGGAAGTCCTGGCCCCAGACCTCCCACAACGACACTGGTCTAGCTTGACGAGGGTCAACTTTGCATAGGCGCTCAAACTATTCAACCCACACAACCCGTCCAGCCTGCTGACATACCTTGCAACCCACCCCAATGCAGAGGTCCCAAATGGAGCCCCCCTCACTTTAAACGCCTTTTCTGCACCATTCAGAACATAGGGTGGACCATCACTCCACAGGCCTTAGTCAGGGAAGGGTAATGCCCAGAGCTCACTTCACGCTAAGGAAACCAGAGGACCACCCCCAGAGGGACACACAAGATGTGACCCCATTCATCATGGGAATCGAATAACTAGATGTTTTAGACATCCCATATGTCTTAAAACACAGAAGGAAATATGGAGGCTAACGCATCATTCACTCTTCCAGCCAAGGGTAAGAGCTAACACCTGGCGTTGCCTCTGAAGAACCTACAGAACAGAAGATCTCTCCAACTCTCTTCATGCATCATGCGCAGTATGTGAAGGGGATGGCACCCTGCACCAATGCCTTGAAGCATTCCCCCCATCTAGAGTTATATGGCGGGAAGTTGCGCATCTGTTAAGAACCCAAAATGTTCAGGAGCTGTCAATCTTCAGAAGCCTCATCGCACTCCAACTTGAATTCCTGATACCACCCAAATTCCACTTCCTGATAGTCGCCATTGCAATGTGGACAATACACACAATGGCACTTGATGCCTTAAAGGAACTGTGCACACCATCCGTGAAACAATCAGCAGAATTTACTGACACTTACTTGAACACTTTCAAGCCTGGCTATACAGTACATGAGGTGAAGCAAAACGACTTGTTGAATCATGGTTCCCAGTCTGGTTTCTGCATATGGACCCTTTCCCCACACCTGCTCCATAACAGGGGAAACCCCTTCAGAGTAAAGCATTCAACTCCCCTATACATGGCGGTACCGGCTGGCAACAGTGGTAGCTCGTCTACTCTGTGGTGCCTAAATCTTTCTATACTTCACCTTCCCCTATCCAATTACATATATCGATATTGTCCATCCCCTGGTTGGCTTACCTCAGTTAAATAAATAGATCGCGCACTTTATTAATGACAACCTCTACCTTAGTTATTGTGTTACCAAAAGTAGGAGGAGGGCGAGAACATCCTTTAAACGGAGAGTGGAGGCAAGGCGTTGGGCCATCGCAGGTATTTGTCTTTGATATTGGAGGGTATGAACCTGCTGGGGTGGATCGGATCACTGTCCCAATAAGCTGGTCACATCACTGGCGGTATCAATCACCTCTAAAAAGCTAAACAACTGTTGAAGATAGGTTCGTCGTGGTATCATGGCTATACTAATTCTTTTAGGCCTCAACTTATCCGGAAACTGCACTTCAATTGCAGCTCCCAAAACATAATAGCCTGCATCTTAACCACTTCCTTCAGACTCGTCATCAGAGGGATTGTCAATACACCTAAATGAATTACTAAGGGGTGGTTGAGAAACTGGCTTAATCTCCTCATAAGGGAGTGCTTTGTTGCTCTCATCTACCCTTTTGACTTTTGAATTGAGCATCATAGCTGTAACAACTTTTGGGAGAGGCGTTGGAAGTGTAATGGCTTTGACTTTTTCCTTAAAAGTGACCGGCTTGTGCTGCCCTCTAACTGCAGATTTTGAACTAGGGGCAGCCTGAGTTGAGGCTGAGGGGGATTGTGGCAGCGGCTTAGATGGATGTGATACTTTATTCACCTTAGTAGACCGCTCAGCAAGATGGGGACCAGGCAAAGTGATAACTGACTTTACCTGCTGAGCTTTTGAACCTGAAGCTGGAGGGAGCGCTGCCTAATAACTGCAAATATTTTCTGGCTTTCCTCACATGGTGGAGAAGTATTTTGTTGCTGTAACTCTGCAGAAGCTGGGTTCCAGAGGGATAAAGCCATATAAGAGGTGGAGGGATCAGAGTTGAATCTCGCTTTGAAGCTCTTTGCAGAAGTTCAGGTTCATAAAAGTCAGCCACTGCTAGTAGTGCCTCTTTGATATCCCGTACCATTTGGAAGGTGTGCTTAACTGCGGTGATATTCATTGCTAAAGATTGATAGGACGCCAAGATAGCCACGATAGCAGCAATAGCATCATCTAAAGGAAACAAGTTAGCCAGAAACAGAGGTTGAGCTTTGCTATAGAATCGCTCAACAAATGAGGGGATCAATTCTCTCTATTATGGGCTAAGGCACATAAAGGCCTGTTTTGGTCATTGTAAACTCTGCTTGGAACCAAACTCATCAATCAGTGCTTGTTTAATCTCCGCACAGGTGGTCAGTGTGGCCATTTAAGGAACCATGATCTCCTTAGCCAACTGACTCAAGCATGGAAAAATAAACTTACTTTTTGAAGGTCAGTCGCTCCTTCCATCAAGAATTCATAAACATATTTAAAGGAGACCATACTGCCCTCACCAGGTGTGAAGTTGTTTCTGAATGAAGTTTAAGTGCAATAGGGGTGAGCCCATAATGGCCTTGGAAGGAGTGCTGCTCAAGCCTTTTGAGGTGAGACAAAGCACCTGCTAGTTGTTGCTCTAAAGCGGCTAGCCTTGGTTCTAGAATAGTTGTCATCTTAAACCAAAATTTTGTTGGTATACAGGGCCCCCTGTAGTGAGCACAACTTGTTAATTTTTAGAAGTTATTAAGATCGCTGGTGCTATTTAGGCCTAACTTCCAAAAAATGGGGGATTAAAACCACTGATACTAAAAAATAATAGCCATTAAGAATAGAAAGTTGTGTTTTTATAATTTTAATAAGGCCTCAAGGGACAAGAAACAAACCATTTAATATCTGACTGTCCAGTATTTAAACTGTATTGAGAGTTGAAGGAAATTCAAAAGAATGTTCAGAACGGCTTAGTAAGTTCCAAATAAGGAAATATGTACTTTCATACTAGTTGAAGCTCAGAAACTCGCTTCACTTTGGCTGAACGATGGAAGGGAAATTATTTTTTGACAAGATGCACCCATGGGGTATCAATTTTATAAATGTCAGCCAATCATCGTTAATTAAAATTATTGCACCTTGGGGACCTCCGCCAAGCCTATTAAAGGGGTGGTCCCCACTTAGGTGTTTGAAGGGAATTGGATGTGGCAGGGGAGAAACTTCTGATGAACTGTCCAGGTTCCCTCACATGGTCAGATTAATCTGACTGCCTGACTTTGTGCTAATTGCCCATTTAGTATCCATAACAGTGTTACCCCAATTTGTGGGGTTCTTAAATAATTGGACAGGGCCTTTTGGCCAATAAAATTGTTATTATTATATAAATTTATATTATCAGTATACAGACTTGTAAAGTCTGACATTTCCCCTTTTCAGCCGATTTTGACCCAAAATAAACTTATCTTGAAGCTTGATGGAAAATGTCTGACGACCATCTTGGTGTCAGTGCCACTGGGAAAGATGGAGTAAAAGACACCAAAACCCTTCTATGGTCAGATAAAAAATAGTTGTAAAGAAGTGTGAGATTTAGGGTATAACTCAATGGTGCAAGAATGAGATCTATGCATGACATAGACATCAAATTCTCATTTTGAACATGGGGGTGAGACATGTTAGGTAGAAGAGTAAAGTGTTTGTAAATGGTGTCATAGAGGCCCAGGGTAGCATAAAGGATGTGAAGCTTCACGTGCCCCTGGGGTGATCAACCGTGGAAGGCCACCGGTCAGTGGCTGGATTTGTCCAACAGGTCATATTGCCAAGCATGAATGTATTAGATGGAAGGTTAATGGCAACGCCCAAAAGGACCCTGATGACCCTGTGCACAGGTTAAGGTGTAGATGCTCACAATGGTGTGTACCATGTCACACCAAGAGAATGTAACAGCCAGTATGTGAAAATGTAAATTTGAGATTTAAGAGATAAAGTTAAAACTATTGGCTGCCCATGCTAACACCGCACAGTGTATGACAAAAAGGATACAGTAGGGAGGATCATGTGTGCCCATGCATCTCATCACCCAGTGGATAGTGAGTTTCCTGGATTGTCAGAATGTCCACAGATAAGTTGTTTTCAGAAAAACTCAGTTTCTTGTCCCAACAATAGGGAAGCCTTGAGTCCCATGATGATCAATGTCCCTTTTAAGATGCTCACTTTATCTCAGGAATGAGAAGAAGTGTTCTCTGGCCCTGCCCCTTTGTCTTCCATGAGCACCGGTGTTCCCTTATTGTGAGTTCAGTGTGTAATGGGAGAACGTTGGGGCCATTATTTGTAAATTTATCTTTTGGAGATCTACTATTTTTTAGATGCACAAGTTTTATGATTATAATGTACTTGCTGTGCACCATCAATGGGCTCGCAAAACTTAGTTTGAGATTGGTCAGGTAAATTTGGTTATAATTGGTACACAGATTGCATGTGTGGGTGTGCAAAGCCCTAAAAGTTGATCCAAGGTTAGTTAAAACAATTTTATCGGCTGGTAGATTTAGTTTCGCCAATCAAATTGTGCCTTGTCATCCTGAATCTGATAAGCGAGATGGTAGTTGCCGCTGAGGCTGCTGCCTTGGCTTTTTGCCCTACAGGCCTGTTTGGCCTTCTTACGTTCCTGTGGGGACACACTATCAATTTTATATACTGACCTTGTTCGCCCAAGGTAAAGGCAGAAGTAGCATCAATTATACTTGCAGAATTTTGGCGGATTTGTTCATCACCTCATAAGTGAACTCATAGGATTTTACAGCCATCTTTGACAGGGCAGGTGTGCACTTTGTAATCAAAAAGCATCACAGAATGTGTAAATGGCGGTGCACTGACCAACGTTGCCCTGAAAGGTTCAGTCGCCTTTATATCGATCTTGAGTTGAGCAAAATGTGAGATTAAAGTGTGATCTTTTTCAGTATCTTTATTTGGGGTAATAACCGCAATAACCTTCCCCGTAATAAGTTTTGGTATTAGTAAAAACGTTGCATTTCAAAGAAACTATGTCGCCTTAGGTTGTAAGCCCAGAACAGAGAATTTTCTCAATGACATTATGAGCCATGGTTGTAGGGAGTAATTCAAAAGAAATAAAAGTTCTGTTTAGATCTTGTCCAGCACGTGCGCTTAATCTCAACCACCCATTGACCATTCTAGAGTTGACCACCACATGCACCTGTGCAGAAGCGTCTACTTCTTCCACCGTTTTAGGTTTGAGGTCCAAATAACTACAGGTTATAGTGTGAGGCGTCACATATATGGCTTGTTTGAAATGTTTTGTGCACATCTTTGCTAAACTTTTACCAGAGGGCCGTTGAAAGTCCAGGAGAGCTCCCCCTTCACTTGGATTGGGTGGCGTTCCCTTTCCCGTCAAAAAGGTTTGAGAAGGCCAGCTTCTTATCTTGTCTCCCAGAGAAACCTCGCACATGTGGTGAACAAAGCAGTGGGTTACAGCTTACCCTTTGAGGACCCCGCCTCCTATCCCAGTATTAACTTAGATGAATTGGTAGTGAGAATCAAGGGAATAGTGTCAAATTATTTAAAGATCAGCATTCA
The DNA here is from genome assembly GCA_022478985.1 of Massospora cicadina. Lineage (NCBI taxonomy): Eukaryota > Fungi > Entomophthoromycota > Entomophthoromycetes > Entomophthorales > Entomophthoraceae > Massospora > Massospora cicadina. The sequence goes on along the minus strand of JAKSZP010001525.1, from coordinate 119,633 downwards.
CATGGGGTGAAAGGGTTGAATGTGTCTGATGACAACAAGCATTAGGCATCAAGGCCCAACAGCACCAACCATCAGCAACAAATCCTGATGGCCTTGTATTTTTGGCATATAAAATGACCAATGTCAAATTCTGATAAAACTCGCCAATGGCATTGGGCCATTGTCAAATATAGCCTCCAGCGCTGAACCCTCCCAAAAAAGAATTAAATTCTTGTCTCACAAATCTTGCTAGGTCAAACGGACGCCAGAGTGACTGGGTGTGTGAATTAAGCGCCCTAACCTGTTCCCAACCTCTTGAGACTGCCCCTATGTGGTGTGGCCTTGGGAGGTTCCCATTGCCCATCCGGTGAGAAGCCATTGCATTAATTGTCAAAACTGTGGTAAAACAACAATTTGGGCATCTGTGGATGGTCAAATAATGATTTGGCCCACCAAAAGATACTTTTTGAGGTCAGTTCAAAATAAGTTAATCTCACCCCACTCAACATTTGCCAGGTTAGGTTGAATCTTTTTTTTAATACTAGATGGTCAGGTTAGGTTGAATATTGAGGGTCTGATCCTGTGCTTTCCTAATGTATTCCCTAATAAATTGGCTATTAAAGCAATAATAACACACTGAGAAAATTGACAGTCAAGACTTATTTTAAATTTATATGAATCTTCCCGTGGTTCAATTTATTTGATTAAGTTTGAATTATATTTGTCAGACCTAACACGACATCCCTAAGGTAGCCTCTTGGGCCTCATGACAGATGGGCTATCCCAACAAAGTTATTAACTTTGGTCCCCACCGCAGTCAATTGGGCCTATCATGTCAAGAACTTTGTGGAACTCTCCCCAATCGCCAAGGAAATCCAACACCAGGATCTTGGCATTTTATGGACAAAATTGTCCCCGTTCCAGGTGAGAATCCTCACCTTTGCCAATGCTGCCATACCTAGTTCCCCATGGGGGAACAAACCACCAAATCCAGTCTTGTAACTTCATACGCCAAGGCCATTGGTCCTGAGGTTTCAACAGCCTGGTTTCTTTCCAGTTTGTTTTTTACATTTGCGGCCTATTTGCACTCCATATTTACTTGTCTCCCAGCACAATTAAACGTCATTCAAGCGGCAATGCCCTGACATTCTGGCTCTCCATTTGGGTGTTTTTGCATCCCAAATGGCAACTAGTATAAACTTTATCTGCCGCTTTTCTGACAGCTGTTGACTCCACCCCCTATAAAATTTTAAAGGACCATGGTCCACTGCTGAAAGTGGTTGGGAATAGGGCGTTTTAGATATTTGTTATATTTAGCCTGTCATTTAAAGATTTTCAGCTGATAATACACCACAAGTTTTTTATATTGTGCATTTCCGCCAGTTTCACATGGGCATTTTCTAATCTTGGGTGGGGAAACCCCGATCATGTTCCTGTTATCACACTTTCCCAAGCCGTAATGGGCTTCAAGCGTTCTTACTTTTCACCAGTACATATCATTAAACTAACAGTCTTGATTTTAATTAGTTGTAAAGTTATCTCGTTGTGTAAAAAGAATTTGAGTCACTAAAGTTGTATAAACTTTACTTTTGGTGCTTTCGCCTCAGTGACAAAGATTTATAGATATGGCAAACAAATTCCACAACCCCACCATTCAAACTCTACTCCCTTGATCTAATAATCACTTGGGATTCTGGCTTCAGTTTTATAACCGCTCTAATTTACCTATATTCCTAAACTCTATTTTGTCACCGCACCATCATATAATATTTTGGTATTATGAATCATATTATTATTATGGCCATCCACCAGAACCTCAAATGCAATCAGTTGATTGTGACTACAATGGAAATCTGCTGAGCCTTGAGTTCGCTCAAATAGCCTAATTTAGTTTATTAGTTAACTAGGATACCACTTTTGAGTGCTGCTTATTATACATAAAATGCACAAATATGAACGCTAGTGGAAGGGGAATATCTGGGCTAAATTCTAATGGGTAAAGAATCTTTTTCCTACGTTGCTAGAGTGAAACTGGCTGAATAAGGATATTATATCGAGCAGTCAATCTTTTGCCAGTACTGATAGTATATTATGCTCTTCTGTCTTTTAATAAAGATACATCTTACTGAACAAGTGTTCAATTTTCAGGTCAACTAAGGTTTCTTTCCTCAAACAGTGCCGTAATAATTTGAGCTTAATAACCTGTACCTTAAAAATCTGACGTCTAAGCGCTAATTTTCAAAACTTTTCCCATTTTCAACCAAATATAGTGACCCGTTGTTGATTTTTTAACTAGTATACTTGAGTACCAATGATGTAACGCTGGAAAGTCCATCACGTGAAGCCCTAGATCCAACTTGAAAACTTGGCCTTTACCCATTGTTGGTCTAGGGTATGTTTCAGGTCAGGGAGGATGGCCAACTTAGTGCCCTGGCTTTAGTTTTCTCAGGCCTGTAAATGCAATCTGTTCCCATAATCATGTCATAGTAAACCACATTACCCTCCAGCTTTTGAGCCACCACCCCTACTCCAAGGACGTCAACCTGGGAAAAGTATTTTTATGCTTCAGCCAGCTTCATTGCAGTGACAACCAGTTTAGTCTTGGGATCTGTAAGATTCATGGAAATGGTCATGGAAGGCATTAATGAGGTCTTGATAATGGACGCAATTGTGGGCTGAACCTCAGCTATTTTCTGCAGCATTAAACCCTTCCACAACATTAGGTATTCAAGCTATCCTCATATATGATGAGAAAAGTATGACCTCTTCCACTTCCCACTAATGTGCCCCTTCTATAGGTTATGCCTCTGGGACCTCAGGAGAGGAAACTCAATAAAGGTCAGCTTGCTTTCATGAAAACGGCAAAGATACAGAACGTTGGTGGGATATCCAACTGGTAATAAACATGATCCACTTTTTATAATAATGCAATAAGGTCCTATCCTCTTTGGCCCAGTTTTTTGCATGTCTTTTTGATCAAGATATTTTGGCATCAAGCACCACGAGATCCCCCTCCCTGTATTAAGGACCACTTTCATGGATTTGGCGTGCTGCAAAATTATAAATTCTTGACCTCTAATAGAATCATGGAGATTCCATTTCAAGTGCGAGAATTATTAACATGAAATGAGTCTAGCTCTGAAAATGGTAATATTAAAAATCAAATTGGCTGAGATGGTGGTGAAAGCAATAATGTTATGGATGAAATGACAAATGATCCAATAATTAAAGAGATGCAGACCAGCGATGATGAAACTTCAAATGAGTATTGCTCCCAAAAAGGAAATAGTTTGTTTGAGTAACATTAAAAGGAAAATGATCAAAACAAAAGAAAACCGGTGCCCTTAAGCAACCAGAAAATTAAGTCCACCAATGGTATTAAAAATTTGGAATCCATTGAAGCGCACAGGAGCCACAGAGCTGATGACCCTGGTACCTTGGGCTCCACACACACCGCAGTGCAGATATTCAGCAACTTGAGAAAATTGAGCGCCCAAGAGAAAATAATTAGAGAAGAGACTGCACCAAAGTTCCTGAAGTATCTTCAATATTTTCCCAAACCACTATTCAATTTATCACTCAGTTTATTATTCTACATCCCAATTTTTTAGTATTTAGTATATGAATACTAAGTTTTTCTTTGAAATAAACAGTCTATTTCACAGAATTTTAAGGTTGTTCTTCATTTGGTTCTTCACTTTAGCTGGAAATAAGTGAAAAGTAGAAACTGCAAGTAACCTGTCTTGAGTACACTACAGTTGAAGACACTCGTTTTAAGAAGGACTCCTTGTAAGTTAAGCTTTCAAGGAAAGAGGTTGAGATAAGCTTCGTTGGGTCAAGTGAAAATTCCAACGTACACAGAATTAATTTTAAAGAAGACGCACAGTTTGCGTGTGACTGTCAGGTTTGCTGCTCTCTCAGGAAGTTTAAGCCTAGCTGGTTAGTGTCAAATCTGTGCAAAAGATTACCCCTTTTGACGCCCCAAGTTCATAATCCCCAGAGTTAAGCGAGCAGAACATAGGCGGTGAGAACCACTCATATTTACCATCTACATTCTTTTATATATCTTTATGGCGGCATCCAAATTGGTGTTGACCTCTTGGTTTACTTTCATGATGAAACAGGCGAAGCTCGCCACTGCTTTCACCTTGGACCTATATCTGGGTTCCATGTTAAAAAAAGGTTTGTCAAATCTGGTTAAGATTTGAAAACACCCAATTGAAACAAGATGGGGGTTTTTAACAAAATGGGCCAGGAGCAGATGAGAAGCCTAATCTGAATGGTCAGCTGAAGTTCAACACTTAAAGAACTGTTTGGGCACTATTCCACTAATTCTGTATGCCAATATGATTGGAGTAGAAAGCAGCAAAACGACAAGAACAAATATGAAGAGTCTTGTACAACTCTTTATAAAATACAGAAGTAAATGGGGTACATGGTATCTTGAAATTTCCTGTGGCCCCCTGGGAATATAACACAGGGAAACAATAGCTTGTCCATCTTAGCAGCAGTTACTGTGGTGTGACATGAGATAAACTGGCGAACTTTGTGAACCAATCCATTACTACAATGATATCATCTTAAGCCTCAGATAGGGGAAGCTCCACAATTAAATTTACCGTGAGTGAAGTTTAGAGGTCCTCTTCTTTATGTACTGGTACCAACCAATCAACAATAGGTTGATAATTTGGTTTCATAATTTTGCAAACTTGTCACTCCATTGTATACCTCACACCTGTGCGAAAATTGCATTCCAGTTATATGTTTAGCAAAGAAGCTCCAAGATTTTTGCCTTCCCAGGGTGCCCTACGGCTATACCACCATGGTGTTCCTTGATCATCTCTAGGCGAAGTGGTCCTGAAGGAACATCTTGAACGCCCTGGGATCATAGATTTATTCCTATATATATACCCCTTCTTTATGTCCTCCTGATTCAATTTGCCAAGTGTTAAGGTATATTCAGTTGGAGAATTTCCGAGAAAGTATGACATTTTTAAACACCATACTCCTCTAGATCCTCAGGGGAAAAAGATCTGAAATGCATGCAATAGTGGAGGTTCAATAAGATAAATATTACCTGGGGGAATCACCAATTAGATTCTTGCAGCTCCAATTCATTAGGATCAGGAGCTAAAGCAAAGTTTCAGCTTTATGCGTCAACCAAACCATTCTCCTTGCTTTTTATGAGCTCATAGAGAACTTAAATTGCACAAGGGTCTCATTCCAGTAGGTTTTCCACAACGTCAAGACATAAGGGCTCAATAGTATATTAAAACCCAATTATTAGTTTAAACATATAATGGCCAAAAAGAACGTTGAAATGATGGCGCAAATAGGTCAATTTGTCTACTAATAACATTAGTTCTTTGTCATAGACAGCGTAATTCAACTCAGGTAGGACACCTTGCAGGAAAAATATCCGAAACTTTGATCACCTCCCTCTTTGCTCAATTGTAACTGAGAAGCATCAATATCAAAGTTATAAACATTGCTATTCAAATTAAACTTCCTAACTGAATCCACGTGGCTAAGAAGTGACGTGGAGAGCAAAGTGCACTTCATACCTGGAAGGCCTCCTACAGTGCAGATGAACACTGATGATCTTTTGCACCAATGGTTTTATACAAGGGTGCAGCTACCTCTGAAAGATTTGACGTGAATTTCTTAAGGAAGGTGCATGTCCTCAAAAATTTTGTTGCTTCTATAACTGAGGTTGGCGTGGGTAAAATACAAATTGCCTTCCCTTGTCTGGAGTTATCATGTAAAATTTTTTCAATAACATGTTGCCTAAGAAGATGTTTTGGAACTCAAAAAATTCGCACTTACTGATTCTCAGCGTCAAATTTGCTGCTCTAAAATGTTCAACCACTTTTTCAAATGGTAAACTTTTTAAAAGCTTGATCAGGAAAGAAAATCAAATTGTCGTCCATATAAACCACAGCACATAAACCTAACAACTTCTCGATGCTGCACCATTGTTTCAATGAAAAATTGCAGTGAATATCAAAGTCTATATATGAGCCATAATTAAGAGAATCCCCTTCCTGGTACAAAATGCATAAGCCATATCTGCCGCTTTTTGCCTCAGATCTGGGTATGACGGTAAAGCAATCCAGTTTGGAGAAAACTTTGGCTTTTATTTACATAAGAAGCAATTTGTGCCTTTATAGGAAGGGGTGTAGAGTGGGTTTGGTGACACTATTAAATTACCATAACTACATAAGGTCATAGAGTGCCATCAGCCTTTTCCACAAAAAAAAGCGGAGAGTATCAGGAGAGGTATGCTTAAAATGGATCTTTTGGAAAGTTTCTCACTAATCCTAACATTAATACTATCTTTTTACATAAAGTCAAAGAGTATATTGGGGAGGAAGTGCAACCATATCGCCTTTTTGTTAGATATCACAATCAAACTCTGCATGTCCAGGCAAGGAATTTTTAAATGCCGCATCAATTATGAAGACTCTATCCTCTTAATATGACGTTAAAGGAACTTCTAAAGTGGCTTTAGCAGAGGTTCAAGAGTGATTTTATGTATATTGGGCCATTGAGAAAAATTACTCAGTGTGTCTTAATTTGACAAATTAGTTATATTTACTTTAAAATCTTTAAGGACAAATTTAGGGTATAGGCTTTCAAAATTGGTTTATTGTCAAATTTTCGCCTCAGCTCAACTCTTAAGATAATTGGGTACAGAAGTTTTTTGGCTGATAAGAAGTGGTCAGCCAGGTGGTACTTACCAACTTGTTAATCTACTAGCCCCTAAACCTTCAGTGCGGGAATACCCTAGGGAAGCACCTGCCCTACTATACCACTAGGTAATTAACATGACTCAAGTTAGTCAGCTAGGTATTGTCAGTAATGTTCTCAGAAACACCAGTAACAACCAAATTTTTTGTTTAAACTTCCCAAAAGGGAAGAAAGAGTAACTGACAACAAAAAAGCACTTAGAGTGTTCTTTTTTATACAGACAAGGCAAACAATTCAGTAGTAGGATAAGCTTCAGAAATAATAAAGCCACTTTGACGTGCCTTCAAATCAAAGAAGGAAATGTAATAGTTTGTCACACTTATAGATGATGGGACATAACCATCTACTAATTATTAATTAGCAACCTATTGCTATATTCAATTAATAGAATTCTTCACCTCCTGATCATGGCAAATCATAATGGGGTTAGCTGAGGATTCTCAGGTGTGATACGTATATGGAAGTTAGTTCAAAGCTTGCACCACAAGGGCTTATAATGGCTCAATAGTAATAGTTAGTTCACTTTAAAAAAGACTTTTAAGGTTTAAAGGCATATTACCCAATTTGGTAGCCATCTATACATCAATATAAATTACCATTAAAGCAAGACCCTCTTCAAATGAGGGTTTGCATTGTTCTGCGGAAAGGAGTTCCATAATGGGAAGGTTACCATATAACTTACTAGCTAAATCCTTGGGTTAAAGCTTTCTGACACTTGAGTTACTTCAAAAGTGAAGACATGGGAATAGAAGATACCTTCATTTACAAAAGATATTCATAACATATGAGGGAGTTAATTTTATGAATTCCACAGATAAAACTATTGTGAATAAATTTTTGAAAAACAAAATTAATAACTTAGGGCTAAAACCCTCTAGACTCTCAAGTTTCACTGAAAAGTCAAAAGTCAAACTTAGAAGTACCTCTTCATCTTCAGAAAAGAATGGATGTCTGCAGGGCAGTATCTAAAGGGGTCTCTGTTAGTGAAACATTTGCATCCAGATTTCTGGCTACCTTTGGTTAGGCATAGAAATTATAAAGAAAGCACAATCATACGATCAGAGGTGGCAGGTGGAGCAAGATGTAGGGCTTCCATTTTTAATATTGATGGTGTTATGCCCAAGAAACCCAACGTCAATACTTGAAGAAGATTAAGTTGCACAACAAGTATATTTTTTATTTAATAGGGTGCCAAGTCACCACATATGTTTTATCAAGTAGAATATCCGTCCTATGGTAAGTTCATGATATACTTATTGAAATTAAGTAATAACAAGATATAAAATTAATGACTTAACTCATTATAGTATATAATATGGGTTTTATATGTTGCGTATAACAAAATAAACCCCAAAAGGAAAGGATTACTAAGATTTATTGAAGGTGACAGTTGAAATGGAGGCTCTTTGTCAAGCGATGCATTCCAGATGATATAACGCCTCTGTATCATAATTTTAATAGGGAAAAAATGGTGAGTTGAGTACTAAGTCAGAGTATAATTGGGGGTCTTAAGTTGATCATTTGGCAACTCTTGATTCTTACTTTTATAGGGCTCATCTTAATTTGCTGCCTCAAGTGCCACTTTGAGTAGTTTTTGCCTGGACTTCTGACAATCAATAATTTCTGTTTAATGAGGCAAGCCGGCCAGAGGACAGAAATTACCAAAAAGAAATATAAAATAGAAAATGGCCAAGATGCTCAGAGAGAAAAATGCATCAAAACCAAACTACTTAAACCAACTGGGCCATGAACAATGAACGTCAAATGACTATGGAAGAGGGAGAGGGGATCAGGGGCGTGTCCTCAGTGTTGTTGCTATAGCAAGGCGCGAACTCAGGCATACAGAAAGGGATTGGGGCATCAGTAGTACGGGCCAATATCACTCAAGGGAGGGCCAGGCCAGTTACCGTGTGCTACCACAAAGGCAGTAATATAGTGAGACAGATCTTTCTCAGCCTGAAGACATGCTTCAGGGAACTTGATGAAAGTGGCGATTTTTGTGTGGGTAATATATGATTGGGGGTTTCCGAAATTTCCATGACATTCAAGACTGAGCTTTGAGAAGTCTTATGAAAATTTAATGAGATCCTTTCTTACTTGACTCAGAAAGGTAATCTTGGATAGAAGGGAGAAACACCATTGGCACTCCCGCCAACACCCTCCTCCACTCACATCTTCATGGGGCGATGGAACCACTTGTTGAGGGTATTCCCATCCCAAATTTCCCTCATGATTTTGATGAGGATGCAAAATATGAAACTGAGGAGCTCGCTTTTAGAGCAAGCCGCGCTTGCATTAATGCAGCTAAAACTTCTCTGTTTGACCCCAATTATCCCCAAACCCACCAGCGCATTAAGTCTTTCACTTGTGTGCCAGCTCTCAGCACTTTTTCTGAGCATCAACTTGCTCAATACGTTGAGGCGATGAACACCGCCGGCCTCATTAACAAAGAAAACCACAATTATACCTCCTTATGCCACATGTCGCTGATGCCCCAACCACTATGTTTCCGCCATGGTCCGCCAGCTAAAGCGGGCGCCAGGCAAAGGTTTCCCAAAAGCTTACTAGCACTTCTGATATGGCTTCTTAGTCTGATACTTAGAGCTATTAGGAACTTTTTCATTTCTAATAATCCCTTTGTTTGGCCCATTTGCAAATAAAGATGCGTGGCAGCTCCCCCTTTTAATTTGCAACACTTGTGCTAAAAAAGTGAAACACCATTGGCGAACATCACCACTGACTTAGCATCAGCTTTATGGAGAGGGTGGCAGTCAGGAAAAACAGATGCTTTGACAGCGAGTTGATAAGCATAGCAAAAGGCGCTGCATTCATTTGTGGGAGATTTTTGCTGAAAAAACTATGCGTCATAACAGTTTTGTAAAACCCATTTTATGGTAAAGGAAGACAGTCTATATGATCAAAAAAATTAGAAACCTCAGCTAATAAGGCCCAAGGATTATGATTGTATTGAATCATGTCATCTGCGTAGGTATGAAGTTTAGCTGATGAATGGGAGAAATATTGGGTTTAATATGAGTTCAAGTCACTTCCCAATTTGCTGGGATGGGTGTGGCTGTGAGTTGAGGTTAGGCCTAATTGACTGCTATGGGAACGTAGCAGCAGGCTTTGGGGGAAGGGGGCAGAATGTTATCCCATACTGAAAAACGCTACAGGATTGGCGGCAGGCTGGGTACCAGAGGAGGTAAATTTAGAGCTGGCAGAAGCTTCAAGGAAGGTAAATTTGAATTTTGAGTGATCCAATTCAAAACATAATGGGCAGATTGACCAGCCGCCCTTGACGTGGGCCCAAAACAGATAATTGGGGGCAGAAGGGAGAACAGAATTGGGGGGTCAGCAGAGAGGATTTATTTGAACAAGGACGTATTGTGGCAAATGCCCAAGACCCTGTGAGCTATGTGGCCCCATTCAGTACCACAAACTGAAGGATGGGCTTTGAGACATAAGTGGCCAAACCAACCATCAGCTCCTGTTGGAGCACCGCGGGGGAGGTGGTTAGGCAAACCCACAAACTGAACCACCAAAGTGGTGTTTGTGGGAAGCTGGGTATGAGTGGTGGGGAGAGGGGTTCCCTGGAACACCAGAGGCAAAGGTTCTGCAATGGCAGTGTCAGCTTCACAAAATAAGCTCAAGTTGAAGTACCCCTAAAGGGGTGGAAGTCTATAAATCTAGCGGGTTTCATCAACTTCCTGGGCTAGTTTTATGATTTCTTGATTGTCATATGGGAATAATATCCATATTCAACCTAAGGCTGAAATGCATGCTGCTCTGAGGGAGCACCAGGGGATCTGAGTCATCGCCTGGGTATGAGTGAGGTGAATTTTGAGATCCTTGGGAGGGAGGAACTGTCCTAAAGACTTGGGAGGACTGGATGAGCCAGTCCAGACGCAATTTTCCTGCTGGGCATAAAATGTTAGGGGGTGTTTCGCCACTGCCTCGCCCTGGATCAAGCAGTGGGGGATCAGATAGCATCAGTGGAAATTTTTAGCAGCATGTGAGGTTGTAGTTGAATTTTACTTTACTTTTTTGTAAAAATTGCTTAGAAAATTACACTGAGCGAAAATAAATGATCAATCATTTCAATAAAGTAGGAATTATATTATTGGCTCCCAGACTCAATTTGGTCCATTGGAGGTTTTCTAGAGTCAAATTGAGCTGTTCTGAGTATCAATTTCTCTTGATATTTAATAAGGTAATTGAAGTAACCCCTCCCCCAGGTCTAGGTGTCAATAGAGCAAGGGAGTCAAAAAGAACAATATTCTTCCCATCATGTCTGATATCATAATATCTGACATCATTCACTTCAATAATATTGGCAAGTAAGTACTGATGCAAGAGTCAGCTAAGAATGCTTTGAACGTTACTCCAGTTTCTCTAGACTTAATTAAGTATTCATCTCCACATTTTTAAGTGATAGCACAGGTACCATCCCAAATGGAATCTAATTTTCCTCCTCAGGGTGCTATATAATTGTGATAGTATAAGACTAAGTCCAAAATCTCAAAGGTGGGTAAAGGTTGGCGAGTGACATTTGCTACTTAGCTTTCCTTGAAAATCTTGACTATATTTGTCACTTTCACCAAATGCAATTTTATTTCTTATGGTTAATCTTCTAAGCTCTTTCTCAGGCTCTTTGGTATTATCGCTGGTAACTTCAAAAGCTAATAAAGCTTTTTCTCCAGATTCTCTTCCATATAAGGCCTTGAATGGAGACATTTTGTTAATTTGATGGAAACTTTATTCAATAAGCCATAAATGAACTTGAGAGATATTGGTCACAGTTTAATGGCTGGTACTGTCCATATTGCATAATATTGAAACCAACGTTCTATTTTCTCGTTCTACATTCCCGTTAGTTGATGGTTTGTAAGGCGTTAAAAATAGTGATGAGCTTCCATGCTCGAGGGTAATATTCTCACAACTCTTGAAGTAATGTTATAACATTATCGCATAGTTGAACCTGTGGGCAGCTGTTCCTGGTAATTATGTTTTGATATAAAAATTTTCAGTAGCTTTAGTGGTCTGCGTAGGAATGGCGATTAATTCAACCCACTTTGTGAAATGATTGATCCTTACTAGGATGTACCAATCTCCTATGGATTAAGTAGTGGACTTATGACATCTAAACTGATGTTATGAAACGGCTGCTGAGGGGTCATGGGCTGATACTTGTACTTGGCTTTATTTGGTATCTTCTATTTTCAAGTGATGCAAGAGTCTAAGACTTCCACTACAGAGTCCAGTATTCCTTCCCAATAGCAGCAATTATTGATATATTTATAAGTTTTACTGGATTTTCTATGGTCCAAGGTATTGTGGGCTTCAATTATAATTGGTATCCCTTTCTAAAGGTCACAAAGTAAGATAGCCAGTTGTTTCCAATTTTCTTGTAGAGTAATATGGTAAGAACCATAATATTTTGAGCATGTCATTTGAGCATTTTCCAAACTGATTCATCTTCGTCCTCCCAAGAGTCTGGCTTCATGAGTAGGTCATGTAACCGTTCAGCTTCTCTAAAAATAAAAATATAGTAGACGCAGTTGAGTCAGTCCATTTACATTCATGTGCTTTGTACCTGCTCAGTGGATAATAATCTTGTCATAGTGCTGAAGCTTGAGAGCTCATATGACTAGTATTCATGTTGGATCTTTCATATTTTTCAGACGCTTTAAAGAAGCTTGGTCTGTCACAACTGTTAATTTTGTACCATATAAGAAGTGACAGAAATGTTTCCCTACCAGGAGAACAGCTAAGCACTATTTTCCCGTAACGCTATAATTTTGCTCATCTTTGAATAGAATTTTTCTATAATGTGAAACTGGGTGTTCAAGACATTTTCATTCAGTTGAGAAAGTGTAACGCCTATGGCTAAGTCAGAGGCGTCAGTAAACAGGATAAAAGGCTTCCCATAGTCTTGGTGTTATAATATCAGTCATCACTTCAACAAACTCTTCACTAACTTGAATGCAGTTTGTTACTCAGCTTCTCATACAAAAGGGGTGTTTGTAAGCATTTGTGCAAGAGGTTTGTCAAGTTAAAAAAAGATAGGAATAAATTGATGATAATATACCATCATTCCTAGGAATACCTGTATGTCTAAAAGGCTCTTCAGCTAAGGCATCTTTGATATTGCTTAAAACTTAGCATATGTAGATTGAATTCCTTATGGCAATTTGGCATGTCCAATAAATTTTTAAATCTTACTGGAAAAAGGAACACCTCACATGTTTTAATTTGCTACAATTCTCTCTCAGTCATTGTAAAACTGATTTGAATTGGTATATATTATTGGTGGAAGTTTTTTGAAAACACCGTTATGTCATATCTTCATTGATCACACAGCTGAGTTTAAGATCTTGCATTATGTAATTTATTGCCTGTTGGAATGAGGCAGTAGCATTGCATATTCCCTGAGGGAGCCGGGTGAGTTGGAATAATCCTTCCATGCAGATCAACGCACATTATCATAGTCTTCAGATGAAAGATCCATCTTTCAATAACCGTTGGTGAGTTCCATTGTATAGAGAAAATTTAAGCTGGAAAGTTGAGCTAGGGCAATATCAATCCTTGGAATTAGATAAGTGTCCTTCTTAGTGAGGATGTTTAGCTTCCAATTATTTATCAAAATTTTAGGACCTCCATTCTTCTTCTTTATGATTAACAGTAAGGATAATCATGGACTCTGTGAGGGCACAAGTAAGCCAGCATTTAATAAATGCTTGAGCTTGGCTTCTTATATTGCTCCCTTATTTTTGGCTTCAATATGGCTTTGACTGGATAGGGGTTGAATCTACACTTCAAAATTATGTGTTCAGACTTTCATGTGTCCATAGTCAACATATGATTTAGACAAAAAAATCCTGATAACCTCCAAATAATTGGTGAACTTTCTCAAGTTCCTTCCTGATTTTTGCATACTGGATATCTAGACTTGAGATAGATTAGGTTATATTATCAGTGTAGGACAAAATCAAGTTAGAATAAATAAAATGTTTTCTTGTAAATTTTTTTAATTAGAAGTAATTGACCTTTCTTTATCTCTTAATGTTCCTTACTAGTATTTTAATTGGTTTGATTCCCAAGTAGTAGCTCAATAGGCTGCTGATAGGCTGGATTGAGGACTCTTGGGAAAGTTTTTGATTAAAACCTGATTACTACATTGACAAGAGTAATATGGAGCAAGCAGTATGGAGGTATTGTAAAGGTCTAAGCTGGACATGAATCTCGTAAGGTTGGGACTTATAAGATTTGGGTGTGTCAATAGTTGCAATTCCATTATCATGGTGTTTCCTGATTAGGTCAATTGTGGGATAATAATTATAATAATTATAGGTGTTTAGTTGATTTTAAGGTTTCTTTATTTGCTAACGGGTTGCCAGGAGACCTTAATCCATGAGGCTTTTGCGCGCCCCATGATGGACAATTCATTATGTCTTTTTTAGAAAGTTTGAAAAGTAAAGTCACTCTTGATGGACCTCACTTTGGTTTTTTGTTCCTAAAATTGAGACTTCCCCCCAAATAAAGGCCGCATTTGCTATCTGTTTATATTTTATATAACATAATATTGTTTTTATTTAAAATTGATAAAGTCCACACTGGTCTCATGGTGTCTGATTGGTGGGCTTATTGTTTGGCAGGTGGTTCAGTGTGGATGGCGGTGTGATAGGGAGTGAGAAGGGGGGTGAATGTCTTGAGATCCTTTGGGATGGTGATGCCTAGTTGAGCGGATTACACCTCTCACTGGGGTGGGTGGGGCGCTTGTCAAAAGCCATGGTGTGGGTGACCAGAGGCTGTTGGGTCACCATTGTCCCCTGACCTCATCCCACACCCATCCCTTTGGGATAGCAGTTGCCAAAGTGTCCCTGAGGTGACAGAGGCCAGTGGTTTATAAGCCTGCCGCACCTCAGTTTAGTGTGCCCAGTGAGGCCACCCTCCCAGATAGGAGCCTTGGGGAGTTGGGATGGCTATTGCACCTTATCCTTCTCATGAGTATCCCCACCCCTGAGGGTTGGGTCACATCTGATGGTAGGCTGGGCCTTGGGAGCCCTGTCTATTACATTATTCTAAAGTCAGTTTGCCTTAGCGGGCTGTGGTTCCAGCCATCCTACAGATGGCTGCAGTTGATGTCCCAAGCACCGCTGTGGGCTATTGATCCTCTCTGTTGGTTTTTAATGGCATTTCAACAAAGGAGATGGGTAGATTGGGAAGTAGGTCTGACTTCTTGTGGTTGAGGCTTCTTGCGCCCATCAAGCCACCTCCAAGAAACCTGTTGATTTGATCTGGTAACTCTGGACTTCCATTCAATTCCCCAGGCTGCCCACAGAAAAAGGTCCCCTGTCAAAAAAGTTGTTGATCGCTGCACACCCACCAGACAATTCTGCTTTGGATCCACCGGGATTTTCTTTTTGAGGGGGTGATGTAATGATCAATGACAGCACATGAATCTCATAAGGTTGGTACTTACGAGATTTAAGTGTATTGATAGTTGCAATTCCATTATTCTGATGGGGTTTTCTAATTAAGTTAAAAGCAGCATATAATTTTTTTATATATCTAAGATTTGGCCATTTTTTGAGGCTTCCCATTTTTCAACAAGTTGCCAAGATGCTGTTAAGCCATGAGACTTTTGCGCCCCTCATGACGGACAATCTTAATTAGCTTTTTTAGGGAATATCTTATAAGTAAAGTCGCTTTTGATGGACCTCACTTTTTAATTCTACTCCATAAATTTAATGACTTCCCCCAAATAAAGGCTACATTTGATAGCTCTGTCTATAATTTATATATAATTTATTAGTATATCTTATTATGAGATTGATAAGGTCCACATTGGGTCTCATGGTGTCTATTGGGCTGGCTTCTTGTTTGGCAGGTGGTTCAGTGTGGATGGCGGTGTAATAGAGAGTGAGAAAGGGGTTGAGTGTCTCGAGATCCTTTGTGGTGGCAATGTCTGGTTGAGCAGATTACCCTCAGACCAGTGAGATTGGTTGGGTGCTTGTCAAAAGCCACGGTTGTAAGTGACCAGAGGCTGCGGGACACCGTTGTCCACTGGCCTTAGCCCACACCCATCCCTTTGGAATGGCGGTTGCCAGAGTGGCCCTGAGGTGAAAGAGGCTAGTGGGTATAAGGCCCACTGCACCTCACCCCGGTGTGCCCACTGAGGCCACCCGCCCAGATAAGAGCCTTGGGGTGTTAGATACAGCTATTGCCCCTTTGCCCTAATGGGAGTGTCCCCACCCCAAGGGTTGGGTTCATAGCCTTGGTGGTCTGGGCCTTGAGATTCCCATCCATTACAGGTATACTTAAGGTTATGTTGGTAGAAGCCACTCTTTTTTCTCTTGGTTTGATCTTTATCTCCTTGGTGGCATAAAATAGTATGCCCTCTGCTGCATCTCCTGAGTCAGGTAGTTTTTTGTGTTACTTCCAGATGAAGTATATTCCAAAGGTAAAGCAAGAACTGGTAATTGACCAGACAAGAATAATGTTATTATTTAATAAGGTACACTAATCAGAGTACAGATATTATCAAAGCTTGAAGAGCGGAAAAATGAACTAACAGACCTACCTGAACAAAATGATTAACCGCCCAAAAAGAGCAGATGAAACACAAATGAACAAGAATACAACCAACCAAGTGGGACAGCAATGAGTCGCTCAACCCACCATGGCGGAAGGAGAAGGGGGATTGGTTGGCTCATCCTAAGTATCAGATTTCATATCAAAAGCAAGTGTGCGGGCCAAGGTGGAGAGAATTGGTGTGGGGTGATCAGCGACATGGGGAGCGAGTTGGCTGATGGCCGGCTGGTCATCAAAATTGCCTGCATCAAAAATTGCACCTAGGTATTTGGAAAAGAAGTTTTTCGCATGAATGCAGATGGAAGGAAGCTGGGATAATAAAGCTGCGTTGGCGAAGGTGGCATTTTTCTTGGCTTGCAAACCAATAGCAATTTTCTGGATTGCGGAATTTGCTTGTTTGTGTAGGTTTTGGATGTCACGTTTGCCCTGCGGGGCTATGGTTGGAGCAATAATGGGAGAAGGGAGAATCTTGGCAAGTATTGCTACTGATGTATTGGCATATTCACGGATGGCGGTGTTATCTAGAGTTTCAGCTGCTGCAACAGTGAGCTGTTGGTCAGAGCAGAACGCAGAGGCGTTTGGTCAGGGGGTGTAAAAAGTTTTTGAGGGATTTGAATGGAAGCTGTACCTGTATAAATTCTTTGTTTGGGTATTCAAGTCTTCAATTACATTGCCCATTTCATCAGTTTCATCCAATGAAGTCCATGAATCAAAGTCATAATGGAAATTGGGGTTAATGAATTGATGAGCTTTGGCTGGCAATCGAAGAAAAATTGGGAATGAACTGTTGTCCAAGCTGATTTCTAATTAGTTGAGGCGCAGGTGGCACTGGATTGAGGAGGGTGCTGATTAACAGTTGCTGGCGCCATAGTGGTAGCAGGCTTTGGGGGAGGGGGGAAGGATTGTACACCAAACCAGAAAAACAATTTGGGTGTGTGGCCCTTGGGGGCCTGATGGAGACAATGCAGGTCCGGTGGAAGTATCAAGGGAAGAGAATTTATTCTTTGAGTGATCCAACTCATTGCAGGATGGGCAGATGGTCCACCCACCCTAAACACGAGCTCAGAATTGGTGGTCAGGGGCAGAGGGAATGATGAAGTGAGGGGGATTTAGAAAGCAATTTTATTTAAATTTGTGCTAATTGTAGCAAAAACCCTGAGGTCTAGCAAGGCGAGTGGCCCCATTGGGGGACCACAAACTGAAGGATGGGATTGGAGCCGTATGCTGCCAAACCTTCCATCAACTCCTGATGGAGCACCGCAGGGGGAAGGTGAGTGGGCAACCTCACAAACTGAACCACCATAGTGGTGTTGGTGGGGAGCCAGGTGCACGTTGTGGGGATAGGGGTGCCCTGGTAAACCAGGGGAACGGTGGCCACAGTGCGCAGCATCAGCTTCACAAGTGAATCCTAGATCAAGATACACCTTATAGGGGTGATAATCTATAAACTGGGCTGGCAGCATCACCACCTGGGCCAAGTCAATAATGGCTTTGTAAAAATTTACTTTGGATTGATTATCGGCTGTCAAACAAGAATCTTTTTACTGCACAGGTTCAATTTCCTTGTGCACTTTGTCGTGTTGTATAGAATGTATTATTTGATAATAGTATGGAGACTATTATCTGTAGTTGAGATTGACCTATTATTCAGCCCAACGCATGGCCAGTTTTTCCAATTAAATACTTTGTAAGTCATACTTGCAGATATTGTTCCTATACTCTTGTCCAATCAATCTTTGTTAAGATACCCTGGTGACAGTCTCTCTCAGCCCAACACACAGTCATCAGCTATCCCTGATTATGGTTCCTTCATCTCTAGATCCCCACTCAGGTCTTTACTCTTCTCTCTGAGAGTCTTCCAATTATTGCCTTCTGCAATAATATCCTTGAGATAGAACGACATAATAGAAGCTGATAGTCCAACTATACACCAAATCGATAATATTTCTGTAAAAGTACTTTTTATCTTCAAATTAGAGCTTTTTATTATAGTAGATTCTAAAGAATATATAGTAGGGGATTCAGCTGTTTAACCTCAGTTGACACCTCTTCGATGAAATGGCAGCCGTTACCATTAATCCAACTTCCTTGTCTCAGCAGCAATGGTCTTCCCCATCATGGTTAGGATTCAGTCATTGGACATCCTCAATACCTCAAATGGAAAGAGTCAGAAAACGTGTCCCTAACATTTTCCTCTCAATCCAAGTGAACCAACCATAATTGGCTAGCGACTGCTTTGGTAATGGGACTATTACCTATTATGGCAGGTCACTTAACCAACTGATCAATTTTATAGTTGCAGGTGGCATCACTCGCCTCACAACTTGCTATTCATTCCCAATCAGTTGGTGATATAACCTGACTGATCCCAATCAGTACACCTGATAGTTAATCACTATCATATGCCCCTATTTCATCAGCTACTCCACTTGAAGAGATCTTAGGTATTATCCAGATTGATCCTCGATGGATACAACCAGGTGAATATCCCAAAATCCCCTAAACGTAGTTCCTCCAAAACTCGATCCAACCAATTTCCAATTCACTTCACCTTAGGGAATTTTCCCCTAGCAATACCAGGTAATCTAGCAGGCTGGGAATATGGGCAAAAATCCCAACACATCCCCCCTCTTGCTTGGATTTCCAGTGAGAAAAGGACTGGGGCATGAGAACACCACTTCAGATACTTGGTCAAATACTTCATTAGTTCAAGCGGAGTACACTTATCAATACTCAATGCTGCTTGGGATGACCTTTAGCATATGGCGTTCTTCCTCTTCCTCCTTGCTACCACCTTCTCAGAGTGCGGTCCCCATGACCTTCTGTCATTCCAGGCTGATCGATTTACTCATGACAATATTAATCCTGGTATCTGGTTTTCCCCCCATCAGGGTATATGACCCGCTGTCATATTAAGGATTCTTGGTCCAGCGTCCTTGATTCCTGATTTTCTACTCATCCTCAACAGGAGACTCTTGCTGTCGATGTTTGTTTTGTGGCTCAATTAGGAATACTTATTTCTTATTCACTCTTGTTATTTCAATCATAACCTCTTGGCTGTAAGTCAATTCTAATTCTTCCCTTGGAAAACTTATCTCATTAGTTTTGAGATTAATTTTCCCAAAATTGGAGCCTAATGGATTATTGAGTGCATAATGTCAACTTCTATATAAGTCTGACATCCTTCTCTCATCTTAGCTCATATGTTGAAATCTGAATCTTGCTACCAGCAGCTCCTCAATAGTCTGTGTGATCCAGACCTCCGTCTCTTCCAGCAGATGAGTTGGGATTCTTTATGGAACCTCTTTTATGGTCCTTCCAGGGCTCATACGCCTAGTCTGGCACAAGCAGCTAGTCCTTACGTTAAATTACCAGAAATGGTAACTAATCCCTCCAAAACCAGGCAGGCCATTGTTTTGAACAACTTTCGGCTGACTCTTCCTCTGCAGTCAACTCCAGAGTTTGACTTTGAAACCCTACTGGATTCAGCTACTTTAGCTGATGGCGTTGATAGGGGGAATGATTTGACAACCCCCATCAAGTATTCCTTCTTCGTTGCTGGCTCACATGTCCAGTGTCCTTGATGAAGCCCATCAGCAGGCGCTCAGGACTAATCTTCTTACTCTGGTGACATATCAGGATTACTTGGGGTTATTCACCAATTGCTTCTTTCTTTATGCTGCTTTCCTCCCCACTCCGGGGTTTCATGATTGGCATCTTCCAACATCTCAATTTCCCTTCCCCTAGTCACTTTTTCTCATGGCTTGGCGTCTGCTCAACAAATGTGGTTTCATGTAGGTATCACCCTTGCAAGCATTTGATCGCATATCAATTTTGATGGGCTGTTCATTCCTACAGCGATCCATCCTCCCTCCCCCAAGAGGCGACATAGGCAGAATCATCCCTGTCCTGAGGACAATCAATAAAAATAAAATTATGATAATATATTGGCTTTTATATCTATGTGGTTTATAATCTTTTTCCAATAGCTTTTATCGATTTTTTATATTTATTCTTCTTTTTTACTATGGGACTTGACCTTGTTTCGGTTCAGAGGTCCATCCTTTCCCCCAAACTGGGTCCTGGTTACTTAACCCTATCTGTTTTCCATGGTTCAGAGATCTTTTTTTCAGACTTAACCATCTAGATTGGTTCAGAGGTCCTTTTTTCAGACTTGACCTAATCATCAGGACATGACCAACTTAAAGGTTCATTGGTCCTTCAGGAACTCATTTTTTTTCTCAATCCAACACTTTAGATACTTAGAGTGGACTTAATTTACAACTCTTCCATCCAAGAGATTCTTGATGGAGTAAGCACTGGTCGCCGTCTTGGCGATTACTTCAAAAGGACCTGACCACAGCGCATCTAATTTGTTTCTTCATCTGAAACCATGCATATTGCAATATGCGACTCTTTCCCCTCTTCAATATTCTTCTAAGGCCAGTCAGTTTTTGTAATCCGTTGGTTTTGCTTGTATCCTTTTCTTCAAGGTTGTATCAAATGCTTGCAATTTCATATTGACCATGATAATCATCAGTTGGCTCAAGTATTGTTCTGTACTCATCCCCAACGTAGGTTCTACTACCATATATAAAATTGGTGGCAACGCGGCCTTTCTTCTGTATAATAATTCAAACGACATCTTTCCCATCGCTGTATGATGACTAATGTTGTAGGCGAACATCACCAAACTCAGGTATGTTCCCCGCGTGGAAGTTCTCCTTGCAACTAGCTTCCTCAGCGTTGCAGCCAGCGTCAGATTGACCCATTCTACCAGTCCATTTGTCTACAGATGGTATGGTTATGAATTGACTCCTCATATCCCCATTATTTCATTTACCCTCAGGATCACATGATATGTGAAGTTGGTCCCATTGTCACTCAGCAGGACTAGCGGACATCCATGCAAGTATACTACTTGATCCAGGATGAATCTCGCAGTACTGGTAGTGTCTACTCTGGTTAGGGCCTTTAATTTGCCACATCTCGTCAGATGGTCAATGGCAACTATGATGTACTTGACTCCCCCTGTGCTCATAGTCAGCATCCTATCACGTTGATGGACACTGTGTGCCAGGCAAATCCAGTGTGGACTAGTCAGTATCCAGTTGTATTCTTGTGTGGTTTGTGGAGCTGACACTCCACGAAACAAGCCAGATGATCCATGACACCCTAGTTCATCAATTCCCAGTAATAATACTGTTGAATATTGTCAGTTATTTTCCTCAGGCCTCCGTGCCCAACAACCTTTTGAGCTGCTTTTACTATTGCTGCTCTTTCTGACACTTTTGTGAATAATAGCCGCTTCCCATTGATTGTCTTGAATACTTATCCATCCATAGTCTCAGTGTTTTCCATCGCTTTTTGAAGTACACCTTGGATTTCTTGGGGCTCATCCCCAATTATTCCTTTGACCATTCTCTGGAATAGCTCATTCACCTGTGAGTATACCAACTGGACCATTGGTAACCGCAATAAGCCATCCGCATTCTAGTGAGAAGCCCCTGCTTGGTGGGCTATCTCATAATTGTAAGCCTGAAGCTTAAGTGCCCATTGGGCCAGTCGTCCTTCTGGTTCCCTTAGATTGTGCAGCCAACGCAGCAAAGAGCGGTCTGTCACCACCTTGAAGTGCATTCCATGGACATATACTCAAAACTGCTTACATGTGTAAATGACTACAAGGCATTCATGCTCAGTCATGGTGTAGTTCCTCTCTGCGGCTGAGAGTGTCCAGCTCACATACGCCACCAGATGCTCATCCCCAAGTTCATCTACTTGGCTCAGTATGGCGCCGATCACCATCAACAAAGCATCATTTTGAATGATAAACTCCCAATCAAAATTCAGATATTTCAGAATTGGCGAATCTATCAAAATACCGGTGTGACTCATCAAAGGAGTCCTGGGCCTCTTCATTCCATATGAATCCTTTTTTTGGATACTTTAATAAATTAAATAAAGGCTCAGCTATTTGGATGAAGTCCCAAATAAATCTTCTATAGTTTCTGACCATCCCAAGGAATACTTGGATGTCTCAGACACTCTTCAGTACAGCTATATGCTCTATAACTGCTATTTTCTGGGTTTGCGGCTGCAATTCACTTGAGTTGATCACAAATCCCAGGTATTCCAACTCTTTCTTGAAGAAGTGGCACTTCCTTGGCTTGATCTTCGGGTTAGCCGAGGACAGTCACTTAAAAATTTCTTCCAAGTGGTGCAAGTGTTCAGCAAACGTTCTACTGAACATATTGATATCATCCAGATATACTAGGATGCACAACAACTTCAGGTCACTTAATATCGCATCCATGGCCCTCTGGAACGTCGCAGGCGCATTGCAGAGACCCTGGGGCATCCTCATCAGCTGGTATAACCCCTGCGCATTAATAATTGCGCATTTTTCTTAGTCTTCTTCTGGGAAAGTCGATCTTCCAGTATCCTGAGATCAGATCCATCGCAGAGAAATACTTTGCTTCTCCTAAACGATCCAGCACATCGTCAATCCTTGATAGGGGATATAAATCCTTCTTCATAATTTTGTTCAGCCTCCGGTAGTCAATCACCACCCAGTTTGATCCAATTTTCTTCTTCACAATCAGAATTGGACTCTCCCAGGGACTTGACAACGGAACTAGAAGCCATGCTTCACTAGTTTGCTGGTCTCATCCTCCACTACTGCTTCAGTGGCTTTTGATCTTCAGATTGGTCTCATCCTTATTGGTAGATTTTCCCCGGTGTCAACCTTGTGAATTAAGTCTCATGCGCACCCCAAATTGTGGTCATTCTGAGCAAACAATTCCCAAAATTTCTCAGATAGTTTGAGCACCTCCTCCTGTTGGCCTTCCGGCAGATCAGCGAGCTGCTCCTGATCAACCAATAGGTTGATGCTTTCAGCTACCCTGGCTGGTAATCCCATTTCATCAAGAGACCCAAAATCGTTGAATCATCTCAATTCGTCCATCAGGATCAAATGTATAAATGTGTTGATCTGATTTCTCTTGATCTTCAGCAATTTTTCGCTCAAATTTGCCAGGAGTTTGAATTTTTCCATGGCTTGGCATTATTATCCCAGGAGCCACCCATGGCTCCAAAATGGACTTCTTCCAGGGGCTTTCAACTTCCCCATACAACAGCTCAGGAATCTCCAAAGTCAACCCTGTGTTGACTATTATCTGATATCCAGCTGGTATGATCCTCTCTTTTTTGATCCTTAATGGAATTCCCCAGTTTTCTAGGATTTCCACCAGCATCTCGCATCACTTCCTACCAACTAATTGGTATCAAATTGGTATAATGCCATCATTGTATATCATGTTAATGAAGTAGTTTCTCCAATTCAATGGAGCTTCATTGTTCTTCTGGTATACCAATGGTAACGTCTGACCCAGGATGGGCAAATAATATCCTTGAAGTTACATTTAACTCCATACTTCCATAGAAATTACATATCAATCAGGATATCATAGTTTTGGTTCGCCAAAAATATCACTGGCACAGATATACCAACGACCCAAATCATAGTGGCAGCACACTATACGCTCCACAGGAAATGGTGTTGTTTGCCCAGCTGCCCCATATTCTCTCTTGTGTTTTAATTCCAGCGAGATCTTCATCCTCTTTACCAGCTTGGTTGACACAATATTGATGGGTGCTCCACTGTCGACAATCGCCCTCACCTTCACTTGATTCACTTTTATATCTATATACGTACACTCAGATTATTTTAATATAGATTTTATTGAGTAAATGGTGGCGTTATTAGCCAAATCTAGGTGTGAATAATTTGCACCAATAATTCAGGAAATGATTTCTTTATCACGCAAAGGGGGATAGACAGATTGGCCTCATCTATACGAACATCTGATAACTCTTCAGGATTCTTGGCAGTTCAAATATTCTCCGCCAGTTGTCAGGCATATGGCTGGGCAACTTCCTGGATTATCTCAGGGTCTATCTTCTTCGCCCTAGCTCTGGTCACGGCATTCACATCCATATTGACCACTTGGTATAGCTGATCCTGCTTGTTGTCTATGAACAGATTGCTAATATCGATTTCTTCATTAATGATATTTGGAGAAACAGGTTTCTCTGCCACTCTAGACTGTTCCTTATCTAGGCAGCAGGCCCTTTTCCCGAATCCTTAGTGGCTGCTGTCTCCTTGGCCTGGACCACATTAATCTGATCCTTCAGCTTTTTGCAGTGTACGGCAAAATGTCCTTTACAACCACACTAATAGCAGACCTTCTCTTTCTTGATTAACTGTCTGAATTCTTTGTGCTTATTTCCTGGCACAGTTTGGTTGGTAGCCTTCTTTGATCCTTCATTTCCCTTCATGGGATTTGGATCTCATACTGGATTGGACTTGAAGCTTCTATTTTGAGGCATCAAACGTCGCTCCCAAAATCTTCAGGTTGTCTACCATTCGTGAGGTAGTTATCTCCATCTGGAACACAGAAGACATCATTTGATGCAAATTACAATAAGGCCAAAGGGCTGCTTGCAAAGCGATTCTAGCATCAAAGTCATCCAATATTTTTGCTCCGATCAGGACCTGCAACTCCTGGTAAAATTGGTCTGTAAAGCTAGCAAGAGACTCATCTTTATGGAATTAAATTTCCATAAATTCTTGCTTGCGTTTTGACATGTGGGTTGGACTCCCAAACTCCTTCATGATGGCCGCCTTTGCCTCTGCATATAACCAGCTGTCCCCCTCCAGGTGAGGTAACACTAGGTTTTGACAGTCAGTGTCTAGGCAGTTTATGACCGTCAATGTCTTTTGACAATCCCCGTAGCTATTCATAGTCATGTCAAACCGTCAGAAAAACGCTGGGGTAATATCCCAATGGAATGTTGGCAATTTCAGCATTGCTCTAAATTCCTCCGAGTCATTTTGACTTATTCTCTCAGTTTGCTACTTGGCTAACTTGTGGAGTGACTTTGGGCGTCATCTCCAAAATGGCATTAAAGGCGGGTGGCATATTTCTTGGGGTATTCAACTTCCCAAGTATTGTGTGAGGACTTCTCTCTTGGGCATTGCTGGCCATATTGGGCTCACAAGCGCATCTGTGAGCTTTCAGTTCCTCCACTTCTTTAATCAATTTCTCAATATCTGCATCAAACTTTCTTAAACAAACATGATCTGCTTCTCGCTCTGTTTTCAGGAATAGGACCTCTCAAACGAGGTCCCCTTCTTTCTTCTTCAATGAGTTTACTTTGCCGAGTAACTCATTTCCAAAGTTGGCTACATTCTCTACTCCTTCCTCCACCTTGGCAACTCGTTCTTCCAAGGCCATGAACTCCCGATGGTCTTCTGAATTTTAGGCATTCTGATTCACAGTGGCGATCTCAGTCCACAACTTGCGTATTTCTTCTTTATAAGACATTATAATAGATTTTTTACTCAACAACTTCCTGTAGTGAGCACCAACTTGTAAAAATTTACTTTGGACTGATTATCAGCCATCAACCCAGTAACCTTTTTACTGCACAGGTTTGATTTTCTCGTGCACTTTGTCACATTGTATAGAATGTATTAATTGATAATAGTATGGAGACTATTATCTGTAGTTGAGTTTGAACTATTATTTGGCCCAAAGCTTGGCCAAATTTCCGATTAAATACTCTGTAAGTCATACTTGTAGGGATTCGTTCCCTATACTCTTGTCCACCTGATCCTCATTAAGATACCCCGGTGACAGTCTCTCTTGGCCCAACACACAGTTGGCAGCTATCCCTGATTGTGGTCCTTTATCTCTAGATTCCGCTTAGATCTTTACTCTTCTCTCTGAGAGTCTTCCAATCATTACCTTCTGCAATAATATCCTTGAGATAGAACGACACAATAGAAGCGGATAGTCTAACTATACACCAACTTGAGAAATATTACTGTAAAAGTACTTTTTATCTTCAAACTAGAGTTTTTTATTATAGTAGATCCTAGGGAATTATATAGTAGGGGATTCAGCTGTCTAACCCTCAGTTGACACCTCTTCAATGAAACAGCAGCTGTTGCCATTAAATCACCCTTCACTTATCTCAGCAGCGATGGTCTTCCCTATCCTGGCTAGGATTCTGTCATTGGACATCCTCGAGACCTCAAACAGAAAGAGTCATAAAATGTGTCCCTAACATTTTCCTCTCAATCCAAGTGAAACAACCATAATTGGCTAGCGACCTGCTTAGGTAATGGGACTATTACCCATTATTTCAGGTCACTTCACCAACTGATCAATTTGCTAGTTGCAGGCAGCATCACTTGCCTCACAACTCGCTATTCATTTCCAATCAGTTGGTGATGAAACCCAACCAATCCCAATCAGTACACCTGATAGTTAATCACTATCAGATGCCCCTATTTCATCAGCCACTCCACCCGATGAGTCTTAGGTATTCATACAGTCAATCCCCAATGGATACGACCAGGTGAATATCCCAAAAACCCCCTACATAGTTCCTCCAAAACTTGAGCCAACCAATTTTTGATTCACTTCACCTTAGGGAATTTTTCCCCTAGCAATACCAGGTAATCTAGCAGGCTGGGAATATGGGCAAAAATCCCAACGGGCTTTCTCTGCATATGGGAATAATTTACCATATTCAACCCAAAGGCCAAAATGCAGCTGGGATTGTGGGAGAACGAGTGGGCTGTGAGGCACTGCCTGGACACATGTCAGGTGGATGGCGAGATCCTTGGGCAGAATGAACTGACCTGATGTATTAAAGGGACTGGGCGAGCAAGTCCAAACGTTTTTTCCGCAGGACGGAAAATTCTGGGTGGAGTTTTGCCGCTGCCCCATATGGGAGCAGCTGGAAAAGAATCCAAGGTCATCAGCAAGCAAGCCAGGTAGGTCGTAGTAGGCTGGTTAGGCTCTTTTTTACTTTTTAATTAAAATTTCTCTAAAGTTACTCTGATCAGAAAGAAATTCAGCCGAGAATATTCTTTCTTACTGGAGTCTTTATTATCTAGTAAAAGGGGTACTTCATAGTTGAGGATTAATAAATATATTTCTTTCAATTTGATGACACCTTCAAATTTAATCACAAATTGTGTCCCAATCAAGTATATATTAAATGTTGTTTAGGGCAGCCGCAGAAGCTGATAAAAGTATCTTGCCAACTCGGTTAGCAAGGACAAATAAGCACCAATCGCCTTAGTGCTGTTTGGATTTGCAGTAATATATTATAAAATGTAGTCAATGTGGGAGGCAAGCTTGATATTCATGATTAAACATTTTGAAACAACTTTGACTGGAAAACCATATCAAGATAACCATGACTCAGACTTTTTAAATTACCCTCTCACTTTGGTAATCGTGCCTCCAAACTTTGAAGGAAAATTAAAACCTATTTAAGGCGGAACGTTGCATTTGGCTTTCAGGAATTGGGATAATTCTTCTTGAACTCCAGGAGACTTTAAACACTTAAGATGGGCCAGTTTAACTGGGAAAGGTATTGATCAGAATGCCTGGCTGTATCAATTATCTTAGGGCACCTGATAACCTGACCAAGTTAAGTGCCTTTGGGAATATGCTCGTCGTTGATATTTCAGCGTTCAAGAAGATCAGAATGGCAAGCTCTGATGGTGAACCTACAACATTGTAACCTGTGACATTGTGAACCTCTTCAGATTCATCATTGGGCTCGTTCTCAATGCACATGATATTGGCAATTGGCAATGTTTCACTATAAGGTATTTTAGGCTGGTTAGCTTTAGATTTCCTGTCCCTATGTCGCCCCTCCTTATCCCTGCTTGACAAGGACAAGATTCATTTTAAAACACATACCCCCAGTATGGTTGCTCTTCTTACAGCAGTTGCATCTTGGGTTCACCTCTTTCTTGGGCTTTGATTCTCCTCAGTATACACTCTGGGTTTTGTTAAGGCCTTTCGGGAGGGTTTTGGCTTGTTTATGTCAACTACATCAAGAAGGACTTCTTTAATGTCTAAGACAGAATTTAAGCCTCTTTTGACATGCGTGATGTGCATGTCTAGGTCAGTAATAGTAGGTAAATCAATAACTATGGCAGATATGGCATCATCCAATGTAGTTTTTACTGAAGTCATTAGCATTTAAGCCTATAGATAAAAGCAATCAGCAAATTTGGCAATGGTTTCATTCTTTCATAACATAAAATCTCATAAAAGCTTGTTTTTCATACTCACGCTCTGATTGGAACTTAGTTTCTTGATGAGACCTTACTAGTACTTATCTCTGGGTATTTAAGTCATCAATATGAGTAAAATAACCTCTTGAGACATACAGCTTAAACAAGATAAAATATGCTTAACCTTTTGATGATTGGTTACACCTTCCACTGTGGCCTGATGGATGTAAAAGAAAATATTTGATACTCCCTTCACTAGGTGTAAACTTAACCTTAAATGTAGGCTTAAATTTAGTGGCCTCCAATCCTGTAACGACGTGTTTTCCAGGAGCTTCAGATTTAATAATTTCAATTTGTGCATCTCTCTTGTTAAATTGCCATTTAAGTTGACATAATTGATCCTGTAGAGGAATAAGATTTTGCTCCATTTCGTCCAGGGTAAGTCTGGCCATAACATCCAGCTGATTAACTTTTTAAGCACAACTAGATTATATTCCAAGTTCTTAACGCAAATGTCCATATCATAAAATTGTTGGTGAGAAGTTTAGCGTTACATTTGCAAAAGCTTGGTCTCATCCTCTAATACTCCAATGCGCGAATTCAAGACCTCCTTCATCTCTTTGCACTTGGTGATCTGAGGGGGCCTGTCAGTCTTGACTTTCAACTCTTCTGTAAGAGTATTCTATCGTTTCTCAGCTTCATTAACGTGGTAGAATTTTTAATATCATATCAACTGGGGGATTTGTCTCTCAAGTTTATCTTGAATTTGTTAAGTCGCTCATTAATGGAAAGCTTAGACTCCTGAGTCCTATAGAACACTAGATCCTTTTCAAGATGGGCCACTCAGGAGATAATATTATGGGCAATTGATGAAGTTTCAGGGGCTCAATGGATCTTTAACTCGTCTATACATTGTAAGGCTTACTCTAGCCAAGCTTTGAGGAGATTAATCTGTTTCTCTTCCTGATGGTTTAAAATAAGAAGCTTGAGCTGCCATTTCACCGTGAGCTTTGTTATCTTATCATCTGAGCTCTTTGAATAAGGCATTAAGTAATCTCTTATACTCTTGTTTAATTCTGAGCTATCCTTTTAAAGGAGCTTCATTGTTTCCCTTACATACTTGATAACACTTGTATCAATAGTTTTTATTTGATTATGGAGCTAAATAATGCGGAAAAATTCACTTCAATTAAACAGTGGATGCCCCCTATAACTTGTGATGCTAATTCATATACCTTTTCATAGGCCATATGTAAGGCCCTTTAGGTATATGATGATGAAGTACCTTGTTATGGACTCCTAGTGAAATTCACAATATGATAAAGTGCATGGTTTACAAATTGCATATTATAGCGAGATAGATTTGCTCTTTATTCATAACTCTCAGGTAGAGAACTGGATTCACACAAGTTCATGACAGTTCTGTCCACGGCAGAATCCCTTTCACTGCTGGCTTTTTCTCCTGAGTTTATGACTCCATAGAATAACTCTCAAAATCCTATATTGTAGATCCATGTTTTATCTATTCTGGGAAAGTCAACCAGGGGATGTACACTTCCAATATAGAGAGGATAAAATAATAATTAACTGTGAATAGTTAAAGTCACACCAGAGGGTTCATAGCCCCTCTTTTGTCTCCAGAACCACCAAGTTTAGGACGATAGGGGGGTTTATGCTGACTTATTCTTGGATACAGCATGAGTGAGGGAAAGAGTCAATATTTAGGAACCATATGGTGAACCATGAATTAATTGTACTTCAGTTGCGTGGGTCATGTTTCCAAACAGCAATTCTTGAAAATGTTCTAATATATGGTAGTGAAAACGATTGATGGCTATTTGTAGGGTAGGCATTTCTCCTGTAAATGACTCCAGTACTATGGTAAGGTTTGTCCATTCTGCTATTGCTACAATTAATAACCGTAGAGATGGATGGATAAGTGACTCTATGTTGAGAAAAAATATATTACTAGCAAAACTAGATAATTGTCCATTGTCATGAAGGAATAGGCGCATGGACTCTTTCCAGATAGCTACTGATGTTGGACATTGTTCTAAACGGTGTACTAGGCTTCCATATTGGCCACATATTTTGCATGAGGAGTGGAAATCGTTTGATTGTTCTGCTGTGCAATATACTCTCCTCATGCATTTCCATACATGTGCCTATATCCTAGGCTGTAGTAGTGAGTGATGTGTGTATCTCCAAACGATTCTTTGGGTCTCCAGGTTGTATGGTATATCCATATGATCCAGGTAATCACTCCTGGCAATAGTTCTCAGATTTCAGTTTATTATGTTATCTGTAACTAGCTTGGCCATTAAATCCTATCTGTGAGTTAGCCTTGGGCGTCCTCAGTGACTGATCTGGCCACAAATGTGAATCTTCCACTCTTCTCTTCTAATGGCTAGAAGTATTCGTTTAAAGTGTACAGGAGTGCCATGTGGTCCTGCAGCTGTAGGGTGAGCCTCCAGATACTTAATTAATGTGTTTGGATGATCTGGGTTTCTTAATCGGAGTGCTCATGTAAAATTAGATCTTGCTGATATATCCCAATGTATATCTGGAAGGTCTGGACTAGTCACCTGTGCTATCCAGGATCCTAGTATATGGGTTGCTTGCTCTACATAATTAGTTAGCCCATACCTCCATTCCTTCTAGGGCCAAATAGTTTTTCAAGGCGCATAGGGGCAATATGGTTGGACCTAAGTCATCCCTGTATTAAGACGTATATTGAATTTAAAAAAGACGGTGAGAAAGCAATTGCATGGGCCATAAACCATATGATTGATAATATCATGGAGTGGCTATCATAACCCATCCTGTTAGAACTGTATGATGTCCATGCAAGGAAATGCGTTTTGTTATTTAATCTACAAGTTGCTTTTCTATCATGGTGTTGGCGTAAATTCCTGCCTCTAACCATATCCCCAAGTGATGGACAGGTCCAGATGCTGGCTTGGTAGTGAAAGGAGGTTCCAGTGGGGTAATTTCTGATCTTTGCCTCCTATGCTTTTGAAGTGTCTTGATGTTGTATTGGTCTGTTAACCCAGGGTACATGGCGTCCAATGGGTCTGATATTTCCCCAGGAGTATAATTTCCGATTTTTCAGTGTTAAGCGATGCGTTGCTTATGGATGAGTATTATTGTATTCTTTTCTCAATTCTGCGGGCATCCTGAGTGTTGGATATACCCACCATGCAATCATCTGCAAAAGCCATCATTTTGACTTGTGGTTGACCATATACATTGATTCCATTGAAAAGTGCGTTTGTATTCCAGATCAGGGATCAATATTAAAATTGTATAGTAGAGGGCTTAGCGGGTCCCCTTTTTTTGAGTCCTCTCTGTGGAAAAACTAGGTTACTTAAAAACCTGCTCTACGCTCAGCCATGGTGGCTGACTCTGTGAACAGCATCACCAAGTTTATGAACTTATTTGGGAGTTTGATTTTCTTAAAGGCATGCCCTGAGATAGGTCCAGTTCACCCTGTCGTATGCCTTCTGTTGATCTAAAAATACAATTACTCCAGATGCTTTAGATTGGCAGACAGTTTCAACTGTGTGAATACTGTCCCATATGGATCTTCTTGGGAAAAATCCATATCATGATGGGGATATCTCATCAGTTTCAATTTACCCTAATCGTTTGGCCATTAAGTTTGTGAATATTTTAGTATCAGTATAAGTTAGGGAGGCTGTGCGCCAATTGGATAAGTTTAGTCTATCTCCTTTTCTGAATTAAGTATCAGTGTATGTTTCCTTGTCTCCAGGTAAAAAGCATGTTTCCATAATGCAATTGTTCATGGAAGCTAAAAGAATATTAGAGATGTTAGTAAAATTTTTTATATAAATTTTTAGGGAATCTCATCAGGTCCAAGGCATTTCCCTTCTGGTGCACAGCGCACTGCTTCCCATAATTCCTCAAGAAATACTAAATTAATAAAATTGTTATTTTGAGCCAAAGTGTCAATATGTGCATTTGCAAGGGCTTTTTTTGTTTTTGCTGGTTTGACCAGTTCAGATTTATATAAATTTGTATAACCCTATGTACTTTAGTCATGACATCTTCAGGTGTTTCCACTATGGATTTATCTGGTCGTTGAACCCGTGTGCAGACTATCATATTTTTTGGGCGTGAAATTGACAGAAAAAAATAGCTCAAACAAGTTTCTCCGTCTTTTAAGTTTTTTTTCTCTCTATATTGAACCCCAACTCAGTGTTGGTGTTTGCATATCAGGGTGTTTACCCATGCAGAAACCTCTGCCCATTTGTGTCCTCATCTAGGGCTGAACCCTGTGCGTGGTGCATTATTTTCCAGGTGATTGATTCCTGCCAAGGTGTGTTTGATAATGGCTGAAGCAGCCCTGTAATTTCTTGATGCTACGTTTTTAATCTGTTGTATTAAAAATTTTTTTTGAAAATCTATCAGGTGACTAATGGGTTTGAGCAGAAATGTGTTTGAAATTCCGTGTTGAGGATATTTCATCCATTCAGTATTAAAATTCCAACTCAGCTAACTTTTCTAGGCATATTCTGCACCTCCTAGGTGATTGAATAATTGTTTTTGCTGGTGTGAAGGACACCAAAACTAGCTGGTAGTCAGAGAATTCTATTTTTGTAGTTTGAATTTATGAATTTGGTGTCGGAGAATTAATGGTGTTTTTACTATGTCTATCCTTGACATAGAAATAAGTACACCGTTGTGCACATGTGTGAGTGTCATGTTCTGTAGGAGGGGTGACCGTTTAGGTAATAAGTCAAATAGTCCCAGGGTGGCCTTTAGCACATAAAGTTACACTTGCCCTTGTGGTGTCTCCATTGTGTGTGACCATTGGTCAGTATCTGGGTTGATCCAGCAGTTAATGTCTCACATGACAAAAGTGTTTTTGGAAGATGGAGTTGTGTTAGAGCTGTTAAAAGCTCTTGAAGGCCCGTTGCACAGTTCAGTGCATACACACTGGCTATTGTGTACACTTCTTTGTGCTATGAGAAGGTAACAGCTAGTATGCGGCCATCCATAAAAAAAATTTATTAATGATTTAAAAATTTTGGTTTGCATGTACTTTCACCCCACAGTGTTGCAACCAAAAAAATATTGTTGGAAGGAGCATGTTTTCCCATTCCTTATCCTTTACCTGTGAAGAGTGGTTTTCCTGCACCGCCAGGATATCTACAGCTGGGTTTCACAGGAGAATCAACTTCTTGGCCCAGGACGTTAAGGCCTTGAGTCCCGCTATGTTCAGCATCCCTATCTCTACTGAGATTCCCAATGCGCCTCAGGAACAGTTAACAAGGCCCCCCGGCCCTACTCCCTCGCCCTCATTACTCTCCATTGCCTCTTTGCTGCGGGTGGCATAATTATGAGTAGGAGTTGGGGTGTATTCTGCCCTTATCATTAATGCTGCTTTTGCTCCTCTCCTGCCTTTGTTGGGTTTCAACTTCACATTGTGGTTCACTTGTGTGCTCATATTGGCCACATTTTCATTTTGTGCATTCCATTGTCGATTTTTGATCCCAATTGGGTTGTATTCCACAATTTTGGGGGTGTGCAAAACCCCTGTTTTGCCGCATTTGCTTCTAAATTGGGTTCCACTGAATCCATTTTTTTGGCTTGGTTGTTTAGTTTTCTGTGGGATTTGATTGGCTCATTGTTTCAATTTTCATCCATGTCTTTTTGGTTTGTTCAGGTGATATGGATAATTCTGCTGAGGCTTTTGTCTTGGCCATGGCCAACTTGTGAGCTTGTTTGGCCATTTTTTATTCTTTTGGGGAAGTTGGGTCAATTATTCTATATTGTCCGTATTCTGAGTCATCTTCGCCATTTCTTCCCCACAGAATTCTATTTCTCTTGGTCCTTCTTTTATGGGACAAGCATGAATCTTGTGCCCAAAGGCCTGGAAGTAGTTGCATATGGGGGGCGCGCTCTTCATTGTTGCATGAAATAATTGGTATTATCTTGTCAATAATAAAGGATGCAATGAGGGGTTTTTGTGATATCCTCCACAATCTTCTGTTTTGGGGAAATTATTGCAATTGTCTTCCCAGAGCTAAGGGTCGCATCAGCTGAAATCATTGCATTTTGAATTTTTTGATTTATTCATAAGATTCCAAACCTTCCCAGAGTTGTTGTTTGACTACTGTGTGCACCGGTGTAGTCAGAAGGTCGTCAAAAATTAAAAATGTATCTTTGTATAATGTCCAACTTGTTCATTTGGCAATACCAGAAGTTGACTGTCTGGAAGGGTAATCACTACTCTTACCTTAGCTGCTTCATTCTCTTCTTCCCTTGTTTTGAACCCAAGATCTACCAAACCTCTATGGATAGTATGTGTTGTCAAGTACACCGCATGTGGGAATAAAATTTTGTTGATCTTCCCCAAACTTTCCCACATTGCCACTATCTATGTGCCCAAGAATATACAATTCCCATGTTCCATCAACAATAACAGTTGCGAGTGGGATACTTCTATGTAACTGCAGTACTTTACCAAAAAATCCACGAAACCTGTGGGGTGCACCACCTCAGGTTTTTTGTTTTTTACTATTATTTTTGTTCATTCCTGTGCGCTTAATGCCTTTGGGCGGTGCAGATCAAGGTCTGAAACCCTTTTACCACGTTTGCCCAATGCTGCACTTTTTTATTAATCATGCTCATCTCACCTGGTATATATTATCAAATTGTTCTGTTTGAATAAAATTGTTTACTAAAAGTGATAGTAATTGGAAAGAAAAGCTTGGCACTCCACACAGAAAGCCTGATACTTGGCCATGTCATTGTTGATAGACTCCTAGTAATAATACTGGAGAATATGGTAAGTTGTTTTTCTCAAGCCTTCATGCTTAATCTCCTTGTGTGCAGATTGAATTATTGCCACTTGTTCTGATAGTTTCATAAATAGTGATTTTTTTCATCAATAATCTTAAAAACTTGTTCATTTTGGGTCTTGGATTTTTCCATCACTTCTTAAAGTGCACCTTGGATTTCTCAGGGCTTATTCCTGATCTCTTCATCAAACATCTGCTGGAATAGTTCGTCAGCCTGATGGTATACCACTTGGACTGTAGGGAAGCTTGATAAGCTATCTGCGTTCTTATTGGAAGCTTTTGTTTAGTGAATTATTTTCAAAGTTGTATGCTTGAAGTTTTAATGCCCATTGAATAAGACGTCTTTCTGGTTCCTTGAGGCTATGTAGCTAGCGCATGGATGAGTGGTACATCACCACTTTGAAGTGCATACTGTGGATGCACACTCAAAATTGCTTACAGGCATAAATCACCACGTGGCATTTACACTCCATAACAGTGTAGTTCTGATCTACTGCTGTAATGTCTGGCTCACATAATCTAACGGACGCTTTTCACAAAATTCATCCACTAGAGTTAGGACAGCACCAATCGCTATCAACAATTCATTAGTTTTTATTGTAAATTTTTTATTGAAATTTGGATATTTCAAAACCGGAGAATATACAAGGGTGCTGGCATAACTCATCAAATGACTTCTGAGTTTCTTCATTCCATAAAAACTTTTTTCATATCCTTCAGCAAATGGAAAAGTGGCCCAGCAATCTTTTCAAAATCATCTATGAATCTTCTATAATGTATGACCATTCCTAGGAATACTTGGATATCTCAGATGCTCTTTGGGATATCCATCTGCTCTATGGCTTTGATCTTCTGCGTTTGTGGCTTAAATACGCTGGAATTGATGAAAAACCCCATAAATTCCAATTCTTTTTTGAAGAAGTAGCATTCTTTGGCTTGATCTTCAGATTGGCTACTTTTTGTCTCCAAAACTTTCATTCTAAATGTTTAAAGTAATTAGTTAAAGTCCTACTGAACACATTTATATATTGTCCAAGTATACCAGGACGCAGGAAAACTTCAGATCATTCAGTATAGTGTCCATGGCTTTTGGAACGTTGCGGGCACATTACAAAGACATTGGGGCATCCATGTTAGTTGCTACAGCCCCTGCGCAGTTATTATCGCACATTTCTCTTAGTATTCAGCTGGAAAATTGATTTGCTAATACCCTGGTATTAAGTCCATCACAAAGAAATACTTTGCTTCCCTTGCTGTTTAACACATCATTAATTCATGGTAGTGGATATGAATCTTACTTGGTTATCCTGTTCAATCAATAATAGTGGTCACCACCTAATTAGAGCAATTTTTCATCTTCACTACTAATATTGGGCTCACCCATGTTTTAACGATGGAACTAGGAGCCCATGCTCCACTAGTTTGCTTGATTCTTTTCCACTACCACCCCTGATGCTTTTTTTAGTACTAGATGGTCCCACACCCCTGCTGCTTTTGACTGTCAGATTGGTCTGATCCATAATGGTAAATTTTTCCCCAGTGTTGACTTTATGGATTACATTTTTTGCACATCCTAAGTCGTGATTGTCCTGAGCAAAAAATTCCTGATACTTTTTAATAATTTGAGCACCTCCTCCTGCTGTCTTTCCATTGGCAGCGATTTGTTCCCAGTTGACTAGTAGGTTGATATCTTCAGCAATCCCTACCATAATCCCATTTTGTTAAGGGTTCCAAATTTGTGGAATTTCCTTAGTTCAGCTGCTGGGATTGTTAGTCCACGAGTGAGCAACTTATAACTGGCCCATTATTAGTTCAGGGCCGCAAAGCCCACATTGAATTGATATCCCTCAAAGGCCTTAAGAAAGCTTAAAAGGAAAAGAGATAGGCGAGAAAGAGTAGGTTTATTAAAATAGAGCCTTGAGGTATTTATAGGACTTTGATGGTAAGGGAGGGCTCAGAAAGGGGAGGACTTGGGAAAGCTAGGTTGTGGGAGCTAGGCGATAATTACCTAGGTTAGGGAGATCTTGGAATCAGTTGCAATTGAGATAGATAATTTTTATTACTACATAGGGGATTTGGG
This sequence comes from Massospora cicadina, assembly GCA_022478985.1. Classification (NCBI taxonomy): domain Eukaryota; kingdom Fungi; phylum Entomophthoromycota; class Entomophthoromycetes; order Entomophthorales; family Entomophthoraceae; genus Massospora; species Massospora cicadina. The sequence continues at coordinate 82,297 of JAKSZP010001525.1, read as the reverse complement.
ATTTTTCTTGTCATTAGTCACTGGTGAATCCTGAAAGGGTAAATTGATTGTGTGCGAGCACTAAGATGAATTTTGCTGAAACCCAATAGTTTTGACATCCTTGGCATTAGTCTCTGGTATCAATTTGCATTATACTATTGGGGCAATTCCTAATATTTTAAGTCAGGCTCAACCAAAGTTGGAGGGGAGCCCAATTTGGCATTTGCCCATAGGCGAGTCATGACCTTTAGTTGGGGCTTCCTCAAATAAAGAGAGAATCCCAACAGAACCCCCTCCAATCCTTGGCTAGGGAGAAGAACCAAGGTGGGGTCATCAGCATGAGAGCTTTCATTGGGAATGTCACCTAAAATCGTGAAGTTGTCCCAGAATTGGCATTAGAGCTGGCATTGGGAATGAGCCCAAGCATTGGGACTAGGTCTCAGCGTCAGCATAAGAGCTGGCATCGGGGATCAAACCATGATAACCTGGGCTTGGCTGCCCAGTATAAAGAATTAGGCCTGCTTGGGGAACCCCCAACTGGTCCTACTGCTTCCATCCTGGCTTATACACCAAAACAATGGATCAGGGGCCCGGACAGGTTGTATCTCCTGGGTTGTTTAGGTCCAGGATAAGCTCCAGGCCGAAAGCCCTCAGCAGTGATCATCCCTCCTCCTTCTTGGGAATTGGCCTCACGGGGAACTCAGGAACACCTGGCAGGGAGCACCATTTTGTTGGGCCACAGGGGAGCAACTCCTAACTGGCTCATTATTAAATCAGGGCCCTGAAGCCCCCAGTGAGTTGATAAGACTTTAAGGTCTTAATAACTTAAAATACGAAAAGAGATAGAAGGATAACAGTAAGTTTGATGCGTGGCGGTTCCCCTTTTTGGGATTGGCACCACTAGTGCTAAAAAAGAGAAACAGTAAGCTTATTAAAATAGAGCCTCATGGTACTAAAGACCTTGAGGCTAAGAAAGGCTCAGTAGGGGAGGACTCAGGAAAGGCAGGTTGTGAAGGCTAGGCGATACTGGCCTAGGTTAGAGTTATCAGCATCAGTTGCAATCAAGAAGATATTATTACTACAAAGGGGAGTTGGGATTATCCTTGGTTTTAGTTATCAGCGATTTCAAAAGGGTAAATTGATTGGGTGTAAGCGCTAAGATGAGATTTTGTTGTGACCCAATAGTTTTTAAATTCTTGGCATTAACCGCCAGTGCTAATTTGAATAATATTACAAGGGCCAATCCATAATACTTTGAGTCAGGCTCAACCCAAGTTAAAGGGGCCCAACTTGGCATTCGCCCATAGATGAGTCATAACCTCTAGTTGGGGCCTACCCCAATAAAGGGAAAATCCCAACAGGGATTAGATGGATAAACATGACGATTTGTTTTATTTCAATTTTCATTGGGTTTCCACTCAGATTTTCTGAGAGAATTTGAATTTCTCCATGGTCCAGCATAATTAGTACAGAGAACCCAGGCCTTTACTCTGGATTTCTTTCATGGAATGCTGACTTCTCCATACAGTTGCTCCAATATTTTCAAAGTCAATCCTGTATCAACTATTATCTTAGATCCATTGTTATGGTATTGATGTCTTTTTTATAACAGATTTCCCATATTTTTAATATTTCCTTTGGCATTTTCTCTCCGCTTTCATCCAACTAATTGATAGAAGATTGGGATAAGCCATAATTATATTAGATTAATAGAGTTGTTTTTATTAGTAAGCGGAGTTTCCACTCCGTTGATAAACCAGAGGCAACATTTGACACAATTTGGTCAATGTATTGTCTTCAAAGTTGCATTTGACTACGTAGTCTCTTAAAAAACTTAGTCCTAATTAGAATAACATAGTTTTGGTTGGCCAAAACAATAGCTGGAGTGGATATCACCGATGATTCAAATCTGAGTAGCAGTGCACTATACAACCCACAGGAGATGGTAGTATCAGGCCAGGAGGCTCCATATTCCTTTTTATGCCCAAATTGTGTTATAATTTCATCTTCTTGACTAGTTTGGTTGAGACTATATTGTTTGGCGCCCCACTTTTAATTATTTTTCGCACCTATTCTCAATCAACCATTAAATTTGTGTATGTAATCTTGGAGTATTGTAAAATAGTGTTTCTAAGTGTAAGGAAGCTTAATCATTAAATTGAGGATGTAAATAATCTGCACTGATAAATAAGAGAAAAGTTCATTGTTTGCACTTTATAAGAATTGACAGGTTCGCTTAATCTAATTTGATATTGACCAATTAATCTGGAAACTCAGTGAAACAGATCTTGTACACTAGTTGGCATGCATAGAGGCGAGCGACCTCCTTAATTTTTTGGGTCAATTTCCTTTGGTCCAGCTCTTTTTATGGCATTGACATCTAGGTTGACCACTTGATAAGGTGGTCTGGTGCATCATTTTAATACAAACAATTCACTAATGTCAATTTAATTATTCATTATATCAGGAGGAATGGGTTTAACCGCAGCTATAAACTGTTGTACATCTAGCTGCAGGCCTTTTTCCTGACCTTTGCCCAGGTTTGGCTTCCTTAGCCTGTACCACATCAATCTGCTCCTTGGGCTTCTTGCTGAAGCACCGGGCAGTGAAGTGGCCTTTCCCTCCACACTGTTAATAGTGCATATTACTCTTATCCGCCCATCTAATCAACTGGGTTTTACAGGCACTGCTAAATTAGCTATTCCTTAGCTGTTTAAGAAGATTTTTGTTGATGTTAAAATTTCTGACTGGACTAGGATTGTAGCTTCAATTAGATGCTTTGAAGGTGGCGCTTAACATCTTCAAATGATTCATCATTTAATAGGTGGTTATTTTAATGACCAGTGCAAAAGACATCATTTGGTGCATATTGTGATATGGCTGAAGAGCCACTATTAATACAGTCCGCACATAAAAAATCAGCCAATACTTTTTCTAATACCAAAATCTAAAATTATTTCTATATTCATTCAGCAAAATTCACTAAAGTTTCTTTAGGAATTGAATTCTTATGAGTTCTAGCTTGCATTTTGACATACGCAAGGGACTTCTGAACACCTTTATAATTGCAGATTTGGACTCAGAATAGGACCAGCTGTCCCCCTCAAGATTAGGCAACACCAAGTTCTGCCAGTCAGTGTCCAAGCAGTTCATGAAAATCAATGCTACTGCCTGTTGCCAAGGCTGAACATAATCATTTGGAGAAGGTGTAAGTATGCACGGGCATTGTCACAATGATAATTAGGTAGTAAAGCGTGGATATGAATTCTTCAAAAATTTCTTCTGACACTCATGGCTCACCAACCTGACTGACTAGAGGAGTAATTTTGGGAGTCATCTTTGTAATGGTGTTGATTACAGTTAGCATGTTTCTAGGAGTCTTCAACTTCCCAACTGGGGTTCTTGGAGTATCTCATTTGGTGTTGTTTGCCGCATATGGTTCGCATTAGCATTTCTGGTTCTTCAATTTCTTTGACTTGTTTAACTAAACATTTCATATCTAAGCTGAGCGAACATAATTGCACATGATCTGCATTGTGTTCTGTTTTCAGGAAAAAAACTTCCCAAATCAGCTCTCCTTCTTTCTTCTATAAGGTTGTTATTTTGTTGAGTAGATCATTGCTGAAATTTCAAAACTTCTTCTACTACTTATTTGTTCCTAGTAACTCCCTCTTCTAGAGCAGCAAATCCTCTATGATCTGCCAAATTTAAGGCGTTATTATTGACAATTGCCTTTCCATCCATAGTTTTCTTCATTCGTCCTTATATAAAATCATGTAAATGGTTTCATTAGAATTGGCTTATATTACTCAACTACCCCCTGTAATGAGAACTAATTGTTAAAATCTGGGTTTGGTTGATGCTAGTTCCTAGAGGTTAGCTGCACAGGTTTAGTTATTATGTGCATTTTTACGTTGCTTGATATTAAAGTAGATATATGTTTGATAGTATTATGTAAACTATTATTCATAGCTGAATTGATAAACCTGGTTGATAGATGGTCCAACGCTAAACTTGGAATGCTCCACTGGATGCTGATTATGCTGACAATTAAGGACTTCTTCCATCAACTGGTCGAACTTAATCTAACTCTAGATTCAGAGACTCTCAACCTTAGTTCCCATCACGCTGAGTCAGTGGAGATCTGCTTTAAAGCCTGCATTTCTTTTATAAATATCTGATCCTTACTCTTTATCACACATAAGAGTAAACAATTAATGTATTAAACAATAATTAATTGTTGATGAATAGAATTTAAGACTGATATTGATCTGCTTTATTATCATAAAAACTAAGGAATTTATAGGGGAGTTTGCCCAATTACTCTGTTGTCGCCTCAGTAATATAAGGTAGCCATTGCTGTTGAGATTCCCTTTAAAGTCTCTTATGGTGATGGTTTTATCCATTGGACTAAGGATTCCTCCGTTGGCCATCCTAGAGACCTAAAAATGGAAGGAGCAAGAAAACGTGCACAATTTTAATGCTCAATCACAGCAAGCCAACCACTTTGGCCAGAGACTTGCTTAGGTATTTGGACTCTTTACTAAATATACTAGGTCGCTAACCAACTTTTCAATTGCTAGTTTCAGGTGGCAATACTCGCCTCATAACTCCTAAATAAATTCCTATTCAGTTGGTGGTGAAAACTGACCAATCCCAATTTGTACATCTGATAGCTGATCATTGACTAACTATCAGATAAATAATTTCATTGGCAACTCTGCCCAATGAGATCTTAGGTATTTGCATGAATCGACCCCAAAGATCTGAACCTAACAAACTACCCCAAAATATTCTACCATTATTAAATCTATAAAAACCATCCAATATCCAATTCATTTGCTAGCGGGACTTATCCCCTAGCAAACCAGCAAATTCTCTAACCTAGGAAACTGGAAATATGGGCAAAATTCAACAACAGTTGATATTATTATGCAGTACACCATAGCTATCCTTTTGAACATGACAATGGGAGTTACTCAAACCAAAGCTTATCTTTAGCTATATGTTCAACTGGACCTTCATCATCAACTAGAACAGTTAGGGTTGCGTCACATGGAGATTTAGAGACAATTCAGCCTCAGCTACAAGCTCACTCTTGACTCATTAAACTAAAGGAAACTGCCTTAAACTTTGGTCAAGAAAACTGTGAGGCTATAGTTTAAACTAAAGAGAAATCACTGAATTAAAAATTGTCTCATCCATCTTGATCATGAAATTGGTGGATAAATGCACAATAAGATTTCCCATTATTTCCCTAGTGAGTCTTTGCCTATAATTGCACAATTTTATCAAATTACGTTTGATTTTTTGGCTTAATTATCTGAACAATGGCAGCTCTATAATACTCAGAATGAATGCAAAACAGTATAAATTCAACAGCTTAGCTAAGTGGCCATACTTGGATCACTACAAAAACAACTGTCTAAAGTGGGTTTGTGGGCCTGAAGGGCTGCAAGGACTCAGAGGCCCTAGAGGCCAAAAGGTCCTAGACTTTGCTAACCAGAGATGAGGACCATGAAGCACACATTGTCAGATTTTGAGTGACAATTGGAGGGAGTAGACATGATGAGAGGATGGATGTCAAAGGAGATTAATTAAACTCTAATCAAACTCTAAAAGTTCTCCATTATAAGAATAATAACCTTCAACTAATTTGTTTCAATGTGGCTGCCCTAATGCAGGCTAGTTAATCCACCATGGAGACAAGATTTAACACCTTACCCCACAGATACAGATCTTGGAAGCTCAACATCAAGTGACTTTACAACATTTCACTTACTAAGTTGCTGAAATTCAACAACTAAAATAAATTTTCAACTATTAAGCCAGTACTGAACAAGTTTAGAACTTGGTCAATAAAGTACAAGACAATTTCCACACTTTTCAGCAGCAGAGGGACCAACTTTACATAGCAGGTCCTTATGAGACTAAACCTTCTGAAATTGGAAGACCATTGAAACCTATTAAAAATGTCCTATCTGATCTGATTAACTCTTTTAAGCCTAACTTCAAGGAGAAGTATGTACGGGGAATGTAGAGCATCATATATTTCCTTTTCATCATGAGGGTGATATGCAATTAGCCACAGACCGTCAGAAGATGCAACACATCCAAGTCTGCCTTAACAGTAGTACTCATGAGATCATAATGTCCTACTTTGTAGAATACAACTATTGAAAGTAGATCAAAGAGGTCCTCATTAAGAAGCTTGGGAGAAATTTGACACTGCTTAACTGGAAGCAGTCATTATTTTTATTAAACAGAAAAAAGGAGAATCTTATATTGGATTCACTAACTGTTTATAAATGACGCTCATAATCTATTCTCTTGTGACTGAGTCTCTTTGGATGACATGATTGCCGCTGTGTTGTCTACTTTCTCCTCTCACAACAATCTTACGCTCCATTTACCAGCTTTTAAGAAGTAGACAAACAATACTTGATATCAAGGAGGCCATTATGGAAATATTGAATCTGTGAACTGCCATATCATTTTGACCAAGGGATCAAACCCTCATATTCATGCTGTAGGTCAAAATTTCCAATCTGAAATTGAAGATGGATCCCTGTCCTTACTGCGGCTTCTAAAACCATCAGGAGAACAAATTTTTGAAGAAAAATTAAGTAAAGGCAGAAAAAAAGGCTTTGGCTAGGGCTTGAGGCTCTCTATGCTGGCAAACCTGCGCCTCAATAATCTGCCCATAATTCTCCTCCTGAATGTTTTGTAATGTCTGATCTTGATGCCTTTGATGTCCCTGACAGCCTTATTGGGAATAAAGATTATTATTCTTATCCTTTTGTGAACTTCTAATATTCCATAATTCATTTTGGCTCAAGTTAGATTTTGATGGTTAACTTGAAAATAAACCCTTTGAGAAAACCATCAATGCTAATAGATTAATTCCATTGATGGATCCTTTGATCTTCCCAATTCATCTGCATAATCTGATAAATCAGATTCATCTCATAACCGCTCTAATTGCATCTGCGGTGCCCAATTATCATAGCTAATAATAGCTATGATATTATTATATTATGGCCAATTATGGGTACACTTGGGTGCAAAGTGGTCCCACGGCATTAACTAAATTGCACCTCCTAAATTAGTGCATTAATCTTAATGCACTAAGGCGGAAGTTGGGTTCAATTAATAAAATTGATAATTAAGCACTTAAACATAGATGTCCCAATTATGGGCGTACTTAGTGCTATTGAGAGGCCTGCCAACGTCCTGAATTGGGGTGCATCATCTTTTGTAATCATATATTTTTATTCCCCATTTATTGTTAGATGTTGAGTTATGATGTAGCTCTAATTGGGAAGATTTTGATGTTGAGTTTAAAACCCAAAGTCATCCCAATTATGAGAGTAAAATTGCCTCCAATTGAGCTGAAACGATTGTTATTTTTAGTCAATTAATGGGCCAAATTGACTTGGGGATTTTTCATGATTATTGCCATGACCAGCAGAGGATTGGCATAATATGAATGAACTCATCTAATAGATGAGTTCAGCCAGGAGATGCCCAAGAGGTATATAATATCGGCGCCTGGACAATTAATAAAACATCAATTAATCATCATTTACTAGTTTATTGATCATTAATAACTACTGTCACTTAGTTTATTAATTATTATCCATCTGTCGTCTGTCTGATATTCATATCTGTTGCTGTTACATCTATATTAGATGGTTGTGTGTGTTTATTCTTCCCAAAGAGAGTATATAGTTTCTTTCTGGATAAGTAGTCATGATTATAGAGGAATAATTTCCTGATTTTTGTACAAAGATGGAAGGTCATATATTTGTTGGTGCCAATAGACTTAATAACGGTGAAAATACCAGAGTTACTTGGCTTTTATCAAGGATTATTGGAGAATCTACTTCCCAGTTACAAGCAGGAGTTTAATTTGAAAAGCAAGTTTATATCTTCAATTTCATTGTTAAGTTATTTTAGCTTGCACCATCAGCTGAAAACCTAACAGCTCAGAAGTCACCCAAAAGATGTAGTAGTATACTAGGTGAAATTCAAGGCCATTATCAACACTGGCTCCTTGTTAATGTTATTTCATTTCCTTTAATGAAGCAAATCAAGATCACTCATGATCAGGATCATACTCTGGAATAATAAGACTACTAGTTTTTCCTGCACTCAATCCCTTAGACTCTACTTGCCCCATCCCATAAAGTTCTTATCCTTAATAGTATTTGTCCCTGAATTAGTATTGCACAAAAATTCCTATGACCTGCTCATCAGGACTCAATTAATGGCCAATTTCAACGCTCAAATTAGCTTCAAGGACATGTAAATCACCATATAAGGATATCAGGCTCTACATATCATCAATATTTTCTTAGAGATAAGTGGAGAATACTTGGGAGCTGCATTCTAGAACATCCCAGATTCTGTAAAGACAAATACAGATTAATTCGCCCTAAGGTTACTTTTCCTTCCCCTGTGGTGGATGCTTTAGAATTTAAAATTTATTTGAGGTGTGCCAACCAGGGGATGGACAATACTGAAATCAAAACAAAAAAACTGCTCGAAAATGAATGGAAAGAAATAAAACTACTAATCAGGCGGGGAGCGGAAACTGCTAACCCACCATGGCAGAGGGTGAGGGGGGTCAGGGGGTTGGTCCTCAGACATATGCGCCTCGATCATGGGATTTTGATTAAAGTAGCAGATCAAAGTGGAGAGTCAGGGCGTTGGGGCATCCACGTAGTGTGGGTGGAAGTCAGTGTAGTATGAGTTTTCCACCTCCTCATTAAGATTAGCACGGTAAAGCGCTTCAACAAATGCTGTGACAAGAATTTCAGCTTCTTTGCGGGCTTTGGGAAGTTGGGCAAAAAGAAAGATACTGTGGCGGGTGATTTTAGCTGAAGGGTTGAATTTGGTGAATGTTGTGACATTCATGATGGCAGCTTCAGCATCATCAAATAACTTTGAGATGTCGCTGCATGTAGATTCATGGAAGTTGAGGGGAAGAAGAGGGTGGGAAGGCCTAGCTGGAACTGAGCCACTGATAGGGCCACTGCTTTGCATAGGGTTGAGCATTGGGGAGAGGCCACCACAGCTAAGGCGAGCTGGTGGTCACATTGGTAGGAGGCTGCATTGGGCAGAGGAGTGAAATGTCTGGGGGGTGTGTTTTCATCAAAGTCAGAAAGGAAAAATTCGGCCTGACCATAATTGTATTGGCTGAGAGGTTGACCGGAATGCTCACTAATGAGAACGTTACCTGATTTGTCAACCTCTGCCAATAGGTCCCATGGATCTTGATTCACAAGAATAGTGGCGTTAGAAGTTGGGTGGGTGGGAGTGGGCGAATGGGTGGGTACTTGGGTGTGAAGGGTGTTCCAAGCCTGGCTCTGATTGGATGGGGTGGGTTTAGGTGGGAGAATGTGGCTAAAGGATTTGGGGGCCGATTTCCCATTCTGGCCCATTGAAGAAGAATGGAGGGTGGGAGGGGGCAGCAAAGTGCCCCATACAGAACCCGCGGAGGGGGGCTCTGAAGCCGCATCAGTGGAAGCGGCATGTGGGAAAACTTTTTTGCATGGTCAAGCCCAAAGTAGAGGGGACAAATCTGCCAACCATTATTGACCTGAGCCCAAAAGAAATGATCCAGCGCTGCTGCAACACTAGTGCGGGGGGATTTGGTGGGCTATGGCAGGGTGGTGTGGGATGATGGTGGCAGTTGTGCGAGGGGCAGCAAGGCGCTCCGCACCAGAGGGTACTGCAAAGATGAGGTTGGGCTGAGTGCCATAAGCCATAAGCCACGTGACCAACTGGTCATATAAAACTTGGGGTGGGAGGTGGGACGGAGATTTGCAAATGACACCACCAGGGTGGTGTCCAAAGAGAGGCAAGTATGGGTAGTGGGAATAGGGGTTTTTTTGTAAATTAAAGGAGTTATCGCCGCCGCTGCAGCGTCCTCCTCTGTTTAGAACCTGATATCAAATTAGCCCTTAAATGGGTGGAAGTCATTAAAGCCAGCTGGCGCAAAGGCTGCAGTGGCTAGGTTGATAATTGCCTTGTCAGCATAAGGGAATAAATTCTTGTAGTCAACATGGAGGGAAAATTTAATGGTGGAATGAGGGAGGGCGAGTGATAGGGTGAGAAGGGTGGATGCGCGCCAGGTGGAGCGCTAAGTCCCATGGGGGGATAAACTGGACGGATGAGGTGGGCGGGCTATTTGAGCCCATCTGAACATGTTTGCCTGCTGGGTGGAAAATGCTAGGCGTTGAGCACTGCTGCCCCATACTGGGGTGGCAGGTGGCAGATCTGAGGACATCAAATAGGAAATGGGCGTGGCCAGATGGTGGTGGATAAACAAACTTTATTCAATAAATTGGTCAAAAGTGAGTTCGAGCAGAAAGAAAAAATTGGATGCTTTAGAAAGAATATCCATTTTTCTTATTATTAAGAAGAAACCCCCCAAATCTTAAGGAATAATGAAACACGAACTTAAGTAAAATACCTCCTGCGCATTTTTAGATAAGTATAGGGAATCTGGTCTATCAATTCAGGAACAATTGGCTGATCCTGGCATAACTGATCCTGAATATCAGAGGGCTATTACTTTATTTAAAACCTTACTGATCAGTCCTTAATTACTCAAAACCACCCAATCACTTATTTTCATGTCTTATCTATGGAAAATGGCAATTCTATTTACAACTGCAGATCACCACCAATCTAGGACTTGACGGGGCTTCAATCATCATACAAGTGGATGTTAAGTTTGGAGACACTTTAACAATGATTAACATAAGATGGCTGCGTCACTAATTGAGGAGTACCCTGACATCTTTTCCAAGGGTCCTAATGATTTTGGCTAATAAAAGGGGTTCAACAGAGAGTTCATACTGGAGATTAACAGTCCATCTGGGATTGCCTTATCAAAAATCCAAGATCAAAGAGGTACAGGTCACTCAGGAACTAAAACAACTGCTGTAAGTTTGCCTCCTAAAGAACTATCAGAGTCCTTGAATTTCACCTGCTTTTGATCTTCAAGAAAGGTGGCAGCCATTGAACTGTAATGTACTATCAAAAAGTTAATGCAATCACACTTGGGAAAGCTACCTATTGCCTTAATCAACAATTCTCTCCACCTTTTAGCCAGATCTCAGTTATTCTTGAATATGGATATTGGTAGTGGATACAGTCAGATTGAGCTGACTCTGGATGACAGAGGAAAATGTGTGCTTATTTCTAGCAAAGTCCTGTTTGAGCCTACATACATGCCTCAGGGGTTATGCAACGCCCTGCGACATTCTAGTGGCCATTTATGGTATGCTATGAGATCTGAAAATGTCCTGCATATTAGTCTACCTAGATGATGTCACAGTATTCTTCAAACTTTCAATAAGCACTTAAATCACCTTCAAGAATATTTTTTTGATCAAAGAGAGCCACATCTATCAAGTTGAAGCAACTAAATTAGTATCTTTCATAGCGAGACGGAGTTCTTAGCATAAAGTTACTCATGAGGGTATTTACTATTGCCAGATAAAGTTGACGCCATCCAAAAAGATGTCTCTCCCCCAAAGCTTGAGATATGGTCTAATCTTCCTGAGGATGCTTGGTTACTACTGACAATTCATCCCCTCATTTTGCTGAACTTGCTAAACCCCTCATCTACCTACTACATAAGGAATTTTTATTTCACTGGTAAGAATCACAAAATTCTTTTGTCTCTTTAGGTGAAGCTCTCTTGAATGTCCCAATTTTGGTTCACCCTGAGTTTGATAAGCCCTTCTTTTTTCACAGATGCTATCAATGTCGCAATAAAAGATATACTAGAACAACTTTTTTCCAACTAAGTCAAACATACTATAGCTTACTATAATAAAACTTTAACCAATGAGGAAAAGAAATATAGCATCTGGAAGCAAGGATTCTTAGCACCAAAATTGACTATCAAGTAATTCGCCCCTACCTTTATGGAAAGCATTTTACTATTGTAACCAATCATGTTCACTTCAGTGGTTACAGAAGAAAAGAACCCAAATGACTGGCTTGCACGTAGGGCCCTCAAACTATAAGCTTATAACTTCTCTATTGTTTATGGGGCGAGTGCAATACACCATAATGTTATTGGAATACCTCACTTTCTAAGACTTACCTTATACACACTTGTAAAAGATTTTCAGATATCAGAAAATTGGACATAATGGGAATAATAATGACCATTTGACTTCCTCAATTAATTTAACGCCTAGAACCAAGAACGAGGTAAAAGAGTTACCTCAATAAATTACCCAGTGAAATTGCTAGTTGGTTTGGCTTAAATCAACTTTAGGAAAATACCGTTGGCAAAATCAATCCTAAGTTACCCCAAGATGAAATCCTGTCTAATTAAGATAAAGGATAATCAGAAGGTCAAGCGGCTACTACTCAAGGTGGCACTTGGGGTAGTAAATTAAGATGGACCTACAAAAGGGTAAGAAATAAGAATCTTCCCAACGATCAATCTAAGTGATGTTAAGTCTCATTCAACTTGCCACATTCAACAATTAATTATACCCTTTCAAAAATATGCTACAAAAACATTATACCATTCAGAAGAATCGCCTGAAAAAGAGCCTCCCTTCCAGATTGCCTCACTATTTTTTATTAATCATTTTCCTTTTGGAGTTCATATTGATAATTATAACAAATACAACCCATCTTTTTGTATAACAGTAAAGGTATGTTGTAGAATTCTATACTATGTTTTGGTACTTTATCTCATAAAGTCAACTTGCATACTTACAATAGGATAATTCTCTAGATGACAGGAGCTAAGCAGTGGATTGGCACCCTTTAAAATAATTAATATACACTTCAGCATCTTAGACGGCTTCCATTATTGACTGTTGGGCTTCTTGGAAAATGACACCATTGAGCTCAAAAATGGGAGACTACGGTCTAGTTACCACTACAGAGGCTCAGCTGATGCTCAAAAATACCTGAAATTAATTGATCTATCCATGAAAGAAAATCTAATTGATAGTGTCACTCATTGCATAATGGGATGGTGAATAAGACAATTTAATGAGAAGTCCACCAATCATCAGGTTTAAGAAGTCCAGAAAAACCTATGGAGTTCTCTCAAATCTATTGTCTAACATAGATCTACAAATTCCTTCTTTATGATTACTATCACTTTTATTAAATGATTAGATTCAACCAGAACAATTTGATAATAAATAGCAGGTGAGATGTTCACAATTAATAGCACAAGTACAGAATTGGGGGAATGTGGTAGAGGGTAGCAGACCTAGATCTGCACCGCCCAAAGGCACCAAGCGCACAGGAATGAAAAAAATAAAAGTAAAAACAAAAAATTCTAGGTGGTGCACCCCACTGCTTTGTAGATTTTTTAGCAAAGTACTGCAGTTACATAGAAGTATCCCACTCGCAACTGTTATTGTTGGTGGAACATGGGATATGTATATTCTTGGGCACATAGATAGTGGCATTGTGGGAAAAGTTTGGGGAAGATCAACAAAATTTTATTCCCACATGCGGTGTACTTAACAACACATACTATCCATAGAGGTTTGGTAGATCTTGGGTTCAAAACAGTGGAAGAAGCAAATGAAGCAGCGAAGGTCAGTGTATTGATCAACTTTCCTAACAGGCAGCATTTATCATCAACCAAACACACATGTTGGACTGAATCCAAAGATACATTTATAATTTTTGACTACCTTCTGACTACACTGGTGTGCACAGTAGTCAAACAACATCTCCGGGAAGACTTGGTATCATATGGAGAAATCAAACAATTCAAAATGCAAAGATACCAGCTGATGCGACCCTTAGCACTAGGAAGGCAATCCAAATTATTTTCCAAACCGGGAGATTGTGGAGGATATCACAAAAATCCCCCACATCGCACCTTTTATTATTGATGGGAAAAATCCCAATTATTTCATGCAACAGTGAAGAGCGCGCGCCCCATATGCAACTACTGCCAGGCCTTTGGGCACAAGATTCATGCTTGTCCCATAAAAGAAGGCCCAAGAGAAATGGAATTCTGTGAGGAAGAAGTGGGCGAAGATGACTCAGAGTACACCAAAATCACAGACACCACAAAAGTATTCAACTGGGGAGAATACGGACAATATAAAATAATTGACCCAACATTCCCAAAAAAATGAAAAATGGCCAAACAAGCTCACAAGTTGGCCATGGCCAAGGCAAAGGCTCAGCAGAATCATCCATCTCGCCTGAACATATCCAGAAAGACATGGATGAACTTTAAACAATGAGCCAATCAAATCCCACAGAAAAAAAACAACCAATCCAAACAAGTTTATTTCAGTGATACCCAATTTGGAAGCAAATGCGGCAAAACAGGGGTTTTGCACACCCCCCTAAATTGTGGAATACAACCCAATTGGGATCAAAAATCGACAATGGAATGCACAAAATGAAAATGTGGCCAATAAAAGCACACAAGTGCACCAAATGAGAAATTGAAACCCAACAAAAGCAGGAGAGGAGAAAAAGCAGCATTAATGTAAAAGGGCAGAATACACCCCAACTCCTATTCATAATTATGCCACCCGCAGCAAAGATGCAATGGAGAGTAATGAGGGCGAGGGAGTAGGGCCAGGGGGCCTTGTTAACTGCTCCTGAGGCGCATTGGGCATCTCAGTAGAGATAGGGATGCTGAACATAGCGGGACTCAATGCCTTAACGTCCTGGGCCAAGAAGTTGATTCTCCTGTGAAACCCAGCTGTAGATATCCTGGCGGTGCAGGAAAACCACTCTTCACAGGTAAAGGATAAGGATTGGAAAACATGCTCCTTCCAACAATATTTTTTTGGTTGCAACACTGTGGGGTGAAAGTACATGCAAACCAAAATTTTTAAATCATTAATAAATTTTTTTTATGGATGGCCGCATACTAGCTGTTACCTTCTCATAGCACAAAGAAGTGTACACAATAGCCAGTGTGTATGCACTGAACTGTGCAACGGGCCTTCAAGAGCTTTTAACAGAGGGACCATCTAGTACTAAAAAAAAGAGCTTTTAACAGCTTTAACACAACTCCATCTTCCAAAAACACTTTTGTCATGTGAGACATTAACTGCTGGATCAACCCAGATACTGACCAATGGTCACACACAATGGAGACACCACAATAACAAGTGGAACTTTGTGTGCTAAAGGCCACCCTAGGACTATTTGATTCATTACCTAAACGGTCACCCCTCCTACAGAACATGACACTCACACATGTGCACAACGGTGTACTTATTTCTATGTCAAGGATAGACATAGTAAAAACACCATTAATTCTCTGACACCAAATTCATAAATTCAAACTACATAAATAGAATTCTCTGACTACCAGCTAGTTTTGGTGTCCTTCACACCAGCAAAAACAATTATTCAATCACCTAGGAGGTGCAGAATATGCCTAGAAAAGTTAGCTGAGTTGGAATTTTAATACTGAGTGGATGAAATATCCTCAACACGGAATTTCCAAACACATTTCTGCTCAGACCCATTAGTCACCTGATGAATTTTCAAAAAATTTTCAATACAACAGATTAAAATTGCAGCATCAAAAAGTTACAGGGCAGCTTCATCCATTATCAAACACACCTTGGCAGGAATCAATCACCTGGAAAATAATGCACCACGCACAGGGTACAGCCCTGGATGAGGACACAAATGGGCAGAGGTTTCTGCATGGGTAAACACCCTGATATGCAAACACCAACACTGAGTTGGGGTTCAATATAGAGAAAAAAAACTTAAAAGACGGAGAAACTTGTTTGAGCTAATTTTTCTGTCAATTTCACGCCCAAAAAATATGATAGTCTGCACATGGGTCCAACGATCAGATACATCCATAGTGGAAACACCTGAAGATGTCATGACTAAAGTACATAGGGTTATACAAATTTATATAAATCTGAACTGGTCAAACCAGCAAAAACAAAAAAAACCCTTGCAAATGCACATATTGACACTTTGTCTCAAAACAACAATTTTATTAATTTAGTATTTCTTGAGGAATTATGGGAAGCAGTGCGCTGTGCACCAGAAGGGAAATGCCTTGAACCTGATGAGATTCCCTAAAAATTTTATATAAAAAATTTTACTAACATCTCTAATATTCTTTTAGCTTCCAAGAACAATTGCATTATGGAAACATGCCTTTTACCTGGAGGCAAGGAAACATACATTGATACTCTATTCAGAAAATGAGATAGACTAAACTTATCCAATTGGCGCACAGCCTCCCTAACTTATACTGATACTAAAATATTCACAAAAATAATGGCCAAACGATTAAGGGGAAATTGCAACTGATGTGATATTCCCATCATGATATGGATTTCTCACAAGAAGAACCATATGGGACAATATTCACACAGTTGCAACTGTCTGCCAATCTAAAGCATCTGGAGTGCTTGTATTTTTAGATCAACATAAGGCATACGACAGGGTGAACTGGACCTATCTCAGGGCATGCCTTCAAGAATATCAAACTCCCAAATAAGTTCATAAACTTGGTGATGTTGTTCACAGAGTCAGCCACCCTGGCTGAGCGTAGAGCAGGTTTTTAAGTAACCTAGTTTTTCCACAGAGAGGACTCAAAAAAAGGGAACCTGCTAAGCCCTCTACTATACAATTTTAATATTGATCTCTGATCTGGAATACAAACGCCCTTTTCAATGGAATCAATGTCTATGGTCAACTACCAGTCAAAATGATGGCTTTTGTAGATGATTGCGTGGTGGGTATATCCAACGCCCAGGATGCCCTCAGAATTGAGAAAATAATACAATAATACTCATCCATAAGCAATGCATTGCTTAATACTGAAAAATCGGAAATTATACTCCTGGGGAATTATCAGACCCATTGGACGCCATGTACCCTGATTTAACAGACTAATATAACATCAAGACACTTCTGTTTGATCTTGGCATTTACTAGGCTCGCTGGTGCTTTTTAGCTGGAATCCAAAAAAAAATACTTTAGGGACTGCGCTACCCACTTATACCAAAATACTGTATAATTACACTTAATAAAATATTGGCGTTAGATATGGTTTTTATTTAAGTGTCCCGAGGGGGAAAAGCTAACCCCAATAATAGTGCAATAATAGTATAATAAACTATCCGTAGGTCAGGTTCAGATTGCTTGGTGCTGTCCAAATTTGGAAAGATGTGGGTCTGGCCTATCAGGTAGTTCAAGACTCACAATGCTTCAATGCGAGGGCTGATTGGGATGGAACTGCTAGGAAAACAAAACTGTTAGGTAGGATTTAATCAACTTGGCCCAATCAGGAGGTGGGAAAATCTTTTCACCCTGAGGATCCCTTACTGACCCTATAGAAGGGGCTGGTCTTCATGCGAGAGTTTGTACCAATTTTGCAGTAGTCAGGGAAGGAGCCTCCAATGGACTCCCCTGAATTCGCTGCATAGTTGGCGCAATTCAACTACTTGAACTCGTGGTAATTGCCTGAGTTTTGTTAGTAAGCCTGTTACCCCGATTATCAGGGTTCCACCGATAATTGACCAGGGTCTCTTGGCTGATATAATATTCACTAATCTCAAAACCACTCTTATTACTCAATTGGACTTGTAATTGTCTGACATTACCCCCTTCAAGAGTGATTGAGGAGGTATAAGATCGCAGGAACCACCCATGCACGTGGCTGATAATAAGACCTGAAGTAAGGGATTTGATGGAATACTCATCCCCTCGCTTATAGGTGATGGCAAAGGGACCTTCCCAGATAGAACCAAGCTTTTCCCTTCTTGGTTTAATGCGATTGTGATAATACGATACCAAGTCCAATACTTGGAATGAAGGGAGAGGAGTCTGGCGCTCCTTTGCTGCTTGGCCTTCTTTAGTGACCATCTTGGCCGGGTTAGTCATAGCCTCAGCTTGCATTTGAATGATGTGCTGGGCCAGTTTTTTCATGGCTTGATCTGGGTCAGTCCTGGCAGTGAAGATATATTTGGCTAGCAATGCTGGAACTCCGGGTTCTCTTCCATACAGCACACAGAAGGGGGACATCTTAAGGATGCGAAGGTAGCTAATCTGATAAGCCATGAGGGCACTGGGTAAATAAAGGTCCCAGTGTAGAGGGTCGGAGCTGGCCATCCTGCAGAGTATGGAGACCAGAGTACCATTAACTCTTTCTACGGCCCCATTTGTGGAGTAATTGTAAGGTGCTGAGAAGAGTTGTTGAGCTCCCAAGGAGGTGGCGAGAAGCTTTACCACTTGGGATTAAGTTTTTCTTATTGTCACATAAAAGGACTTGGGGGCACCCATGCCAGGTGAAGATATACTGGTGTAAAAAGGTGGTCGTGGCTTTAGCAGTCTGAGTGAAGAGAGCCACGGCTTCAATCCATTTGCTGAAATGATCAATATCAACCAAAATATATTGATTGCCCCCAGTAGTTTAAGGGAGAGGACCTACCACATCCAAGCTCATGGTGTGGAAGGGCTGTTGGGGCGTGGTTGGTTGATATTGATACCGGGTCTTAAAGCTGGATTGTTTTTTGCAGGTGAGACAAGCATCCAAAACCTCAATTATGGTTTCCATGATGCCCTCCCAAATATACCGCTCTTGGATCCACTCATAAGTTTTTGAGCCCTGCCGTGGCCCATCATCGTGTGGGACTCCATTATTAAAGGTATCCGCTCAGAGGGCTGAAGATAGGGCAACCACTTTACCCCGATTTGCTTGTATAACTTCCCATTCTCTACCTTTGTATTGCGGGAGTGGCGTGCTAGAATTTTCTTTACAGGTTCATCTTCATCCGCCCAGGCCTCAGGAGTCATGAGGAGGTCATGCAACCTCTCTGCTTCGCTATTATCAAGGTGTAGGAGAGGAAGCCACGTCAATTCATCAACATTCATATAACACATCCCAGCGTGATGCTCAATAGTCATGTCATAGTACTGGGGCTTAAGAGCCCAACGAGCCAACCGCCCAGTGGGGTCCATCATATTCTGCAACCACTTTAAGGAGGCGTGGTCAGTAATAACTTTGAAGGAAGTCCCATATAAGAAGGGGCGGTAGTATTTCACGGCAAGCAGGATGGCAAGGCACTCCTTTTCCGTGACGCTGTAGTTGCGTTCTGCCTTAGAGAGCATCTTGCTGAAATAGGATGCGTGGTGATCAATCCCATTTTCATCCAGCTGAGCCAAGTTATCTCCAATGGCATAATTGGAGGCGTCCATGAATAACATGAAGGGCTTGCCATAGTCAGGGTGACGGAGGATAGCCCTTTTCTGCAGTAACCCCTTCAGGGTTTCAAACGCTGCCTGTTGTTCAACACCCCACTGGAAGGGAGTGTTCTTAGCCAAAAGCCGTATGAGGGGCTCGCTGAGCTGGGCGAACTTGGGGATGAACTGATGGTAGTACCCCATCATACCCAGGAAGACTTGTATGTCGCGGAGGGTTTTAGGCTCAGGCATCTTAGCTATCGCTTCCACCTTGTCTTTGAGGGGCTGAATCCCTTCGTGGGAGATGGCGTGGCCAAGGAAGTTTAGCTTCTTCTGGAAAAAAGTACACTTAGAGGGCTTCATCTTGATGTGAGAGGCCCGCAGCTGTTGGAACATTTCCTTTAAGTGTGAGAGATGCTGTGTGAAGGTCTTGGAAAATACTTTTGATGTCATTGAGATAGACAATCACACAGCTATGTTTGAGATCCTGGAGTATGTGGTCCATCGCCCGCTGAAAAGTTGCAGGGGCGTTGCATAATCCCTGAGGTAGCCATGTGTGTTAAAAGACCCTCGCTACTGATGAGGGCGCACTTCTCCTGGTCTTGAGGAGAAAGGTTCATCTGCCAGTATCCGCTAGCCAAGTCCATGTCTGAAAAGTACTGGGACCCAGAAAGTTGCGCCAAAGCATTGTCAATTCGGGTGATGGGGTAGCTGTCCTTATTGGTAAGGTTATTCAGCATGCAATAGTTCATGACGATCCTATGTCCTCCGTTTTTCTTTTTTACCAGTAGAAGAGGGGACGACCAAGGGCTTTTTGAGGGTACCAGCAGCCCAGCGTCCAATAATTGCTTGAGCTCCATTCGCATCTGCTCCTCCTTAATTTTTGATTTGCGGTAGGGCTTGGAGCAGATAGGGCGAGCATCCCCAACATCAATCGTGTGAGTCCAACCCTTCATGTTCCCATAGTCGTTATCAGATTGAGAAAGAATGTCGCTATAGGACTCCAGTAAACTGTGAACTTTGTTAAGCTCAGCGGGAGTCAGATCATCTGAAATCTTAACGTTAGGTAAGGCACATATTGTTGGTCAATGGGCATGCCCATATCCGCCATAGACCCAAGGCAGTGACTTGATGAA
Source organism: Massospora cicadina (assembly GCA_022478985.1). Taxonomy (NCBI): domain Eukaryota; kingdom Fungi; phylum Entomophthoromycota; class Entomophthoromycetes; order Entomophthorales; family Entomophthoraceae; genus Massospora; species Massospora cicadina. Next base: position 61,985 of record JAKSZP010001525.1, on the reverse strand, counting down.
CGTTCTCAACGGGCAGCAGCAGGGCTTTTCCAATCTCCTGATGCTTTTTGATGATCATGTCCTTACTGGTAAGATTCCCCAGCAGAAGGTTGATAGGCCGCTGGTAGGCAGGATCTAGGATACCTGGCAACACCCGAGGTTCCAAAGGGCTTAGGCCATCAATGCTTGTGAGATGCAGAAGGAAGTTTTGGGGGACTTGCATAGTGATGTTGGTGGCTACCACCTTTTGCTCACCCGCTTCAATTACTGTCTCCTCTGTCGTATACAAGGGAATGCCCTCTGCAGCATCCATGGAGTCAGGCAACAACTTATATTTTCTGCCCAAAGTGGTATAAATAAGGTTAAGGGCAGAAGAAGGAAATTCAACAACGCATGTATATCCCTTCTTCTTAGGCTTGTCGTTGGTAAAAACTAGGGGTACCTCATAATTTAGAAGGGAGAGGGTTCCCTGGTTCATATTGATGATCCCGTCATACTAAAGCATAAACTGAGTGCCAATGAGGAGGTCATATGCGTTATTGTCCAAGGCCATAGCGGGGGCAGCCAGGATGAGCTTCCCAACATGGATAGGGAGAGAAGGATAGGCTCCAATAGCTCGGGTGTTGTTGGGCCTCGCTTATAAACCCTTGGGAACAATCAAGGTCAGGGGCCAACTTAAAATTTTTGATGAGCTTAGTGGAGACAACGTTCACTGGAGCACCCGTGTCAAGGACGGCTAGAACGCGAACCTTATTGATAACAACCTCTACCTTGGTGATCGTGCTGTCAAAGGTAGGGGTGAGGGCGAGAACCTTTTTCAATTCAAAGGTAGAGGCTAGGCGTTGAGCCATCGCAGGCCATTTATCTTTTAGATATTGAAGGGTGTAAACCTGCGGAGTAGAGCGGATCATTGTATCAATAAGCTGGTCAGCATCGCTTGCAGTATCTACCACCTCTGACACTCGCACTATCTGTTGCATATAGGTGTGTTGTGGTATCACGCTTATCTCTATTCGTTCCAGCCTCAATCTATTGGGCACCTGCACTTCTATTGGCACTCCCAGAACATAGTAGCCTACGTCCTCCTCACCCCCTTCAGACTAGTCATCAGAGGGATTGTCAATGCACCTTAACGCGTTACTAAGAGGGGGAGGAGAAACTGGCTTAATCTCTTCACATGGGAGGACTTTATCACTCTCGTCTACCCTGTTAACTTTTGTAGGGTACATCGTAGAGGTACCCTCTTTTAGGGAAGGCGATGGAAGTGTAATGGGTTTGGCTTTAGCCATAGGAGCGACCGACTTAGGTATTCCCTTAACAGCAGGTTTCATATTAACAGCAGCCTGAGTCGAGGCTGAGGGGGACTGAGGCAACGGCTTAGGTGGAGGTGATTCTTGCGTCACCTTAGAAGACTGCGCGGCAATAAGTTGCCCAGATGGAGGAGTAACTGACTGTTCTGGCTGAACTTTCATACTGAAGGGGAAGTGAAACGCGGCCCCGTAATGGCCACTATTTGCTGCTTATCCTCACACAATGGAGGAGTTTGGCGGCGTGGCAACATAGCAGAGGCGAGATTCCAGAGGGACACAGCCATAGTAGGGGCTGAAAGGGTCCAAGTTTCTTCCCACATTGGAGCTGGCCGCGGAAGTTCAAATTCATAAAAGTCAGCCACTTCAAGTAATGCCTCTTTGATATCTCGCACATGTTTGAAGATGCGCTTAATGGCAGAAATATGCAGAGCTAAAGAGGGATATGGCGCCAAACTAGCCACGATAGCAGCAATAGCGTCGTCTAGAGGGATCAGTTTGGCCAGCAACAGCGATTGAGCTTGGCTATAGAAGCGTTCAATAAAGGAGGGGAGCGATTCACTCTCCTGCAGGAAAAAGCGCATAAAGGCCTGTTTGTGCCGCTGTAAACTGGATTTGGATCCAAACTCATCAATCAACGATTGTTTAACTTCCTCCAAGGTAGTAAGTGTGGCCATAGTGGGAACCATGATCTCTTGAGCCATACGACTCAATCAGGGAAGGATACCCTGTATTTTTTGGAGGTCAGTCGTTCCTTCCATAGCAGATTCATAAACGTAGAGTAAGGAGGCGATACTGCACTCACTAGGTGTGAACTTGTCTCTGAACGGAGGTTTAATAAAAGGAGGGGGCCCATAGGGGCCTTGAGAAGAGGGCTGTTCAAGCCTTTTGAGGCGAGCTAAAGCGCTGGCTAGTTGAGTTTCGACTGTTTCTAGCCTTAGTTCTATAGTAGTTGATAGTTTAAATAAGGTTTGGTGAGATACAGGTTGCCCCTATAGTGAGCACCACTTGTTAGAAAGTTGGCATTTACTAGTCTCGCTGGTGCTTTTTAGCTGGAATCAAACAATAATACTTTAGGGGCTGCGCTACCTACTTATACCAAAATACTGTATAATTACACTTAATAAAATAGTGGCTTTAGATATGGTTTTTATTTAAGCATGATGAGGGGGAAAAGCTAACTCCATTAATAGTGCAATAATAGTATAATAAACAATCCGTAGGTCAGGTTCAGATTGATTGATGCTGTCCAAATTTGGAAAGATGTGGGTCTGGCCTATCAGGTAGTTCAAGACTCACATTGCTTCAATGTGAGGGCCGATGGGGGTGGAACCGCCAGGAAAACAAAATTGTTAGATAGGGATTAATCAACTTGGCCCAATCAGGAGGTGGGAAAATCTTTTCACCCTGAGGATCCCTTACTGACCCTATAAAAGGGGCCGGTCTTCGCGCGAGAGTTTGTACCAATTTTGCAGTAGTCGGGGAAGGAGCCTCCAAAGGACTCCCCCTGAATTCGTCGCATAGTCGGCGCAATTCAACTACTTGAACATATGGTAATTGCCCAAATTTTGATAGTAAACATGTTACCTCAATTAGCAGGGTTCCACCAAGAATTGGCCAGGGTCTTTTGGCCAATATATTCTTCACTATCCTCAAAACCACTCTTATTAAACAATCAGACTTGTAATTGTCTGACAACTTCACCAGACATAGGAGGCAAAGGTCAGAAATTACCCCACTGAAACCTCCTTTCACTACCAAGCCAGCAGCTGGACCTGTCCATCACTTGGGGATATGGTTAGAGGCAGGAGGTTACGCCAACACCATGATGGAAAATTAACTTCTATATTAAATAAAAAAACGCATTTCCTTGCATGGACATCATACAGTTCTAACAGGACGGGTTATGATAGCCACTTCATGATATTATCAATCATATGGTTTATGGCCCATGCAATTGCTTTCTCACAGTCATTTTCCAATTCAATATATGCCTTAATACAGGGATGACTTTGGTCCAACCATAATGCCCCTGTGCGCCTTGAAAAACTATTTGGCCCTAGAAGGAATGGAGGTATGGGCTAACTAATTATGTAGAGCAAGCAACCCATATACTAGGATCCTGGATAGCACAGGTGACTAGTCCAGACCTTCCAGATATACATTGGGATATAACAGCAAGATCTAATTTTACATGAGCACTCCGATTAAGAAACCCAGATCATCCAAACACATTAATTAAGTATCTGGAGGCTCACCCTACAGCTGCAGGACCACATGGCACTCCTGTACACTTTAAACGAATACTTCTAGCCATTAGAAGAGAAGAGTGGAAGATTCACATTTGTGGCCAGATCAGTCACTGAGGACGCCCAAGGCTAACTCACAGATAGGATTTAATGGCCAAGCTAGTTACAGATAACATAATAAACTGAAATCTGAGAACTATTGCCAGGAGTGATTACCTGGATCATATGGATATACCATACAACCTGGAGACCCAAAGAATCGTTTGGAGATACACACATCACTCACTACTACAGCCTAGGATATAGGCACATGTATGGAAATGCATGAGGAGAGTATATTGCACAGCAGAACAATCAAACGATTTCCACTCCTCATGCAAAATATGTGGCCAATATGGAATCCTAGTACACCGTTTAGAACAATGTCCAACATCAGTAGCTACCTGGAAAGAGTCCATGCGCCTATTCCTTCATGACAATGGACAATCATCTAGTTTGGCTAGTAATATTTTTTCTCAACATAGAGTCACTTATCCATCCATCTCTACGGTAATTAATTGTAGCAATAGCAGAATGGACAAACCTTACCATAGTACTGGAGTCATACACAGGAGCAACGCCTACCCTACAAGTAGCCATCAATCGTTTTCACTACCATATATTAGAACATTTTCAAGAATTGCTGTTTGGAAACATGACCCACGCAACTGAAGTACAGTTAATTCATGGTTCACCATATGGTTCCTAAATATTGACTCTTTCCCTCACTCATGCTGCATCCAAGAATAAGTCAGCATAAACCCCCTATCGTCCTAAACTTGGTGATTCTGGGGACAACAAGAGGGGCTATGAACCCTCTGGTGTGACTTTAACTATTCACAGTTAATTGTTATTTTTATATTCACTGTATTGGAAGTGTACGTCCCCTGGTCAACCTTCCCCAAATAAATAATGTGTAGAGTGCCAATTACATAGACCACACAAGAATACCACTGGATATTGACTGGTCCACATCAGATTTCTGCATACAATGTCCATTGAAGTAATAGTACCACTGAATATGAGTACTGAGGAGTTAAGTATATCATAGTTGTTTTTGACCATTAAGTAGAAGGCCAAAATTAAGGCACTATATAAAATAGACGCTACAAATATCATGAAATTTATCCTGGATCAAGTTGTTTATTGGTACAGATGCCCGCAAGTCTTGTTAACTAATAACAGAATAATTTTAAATCTCATGTGATCATGAGGTTAAATGAAATAATGGTAATCAGAGGAGTTGTATCAGTTCCATACTGGCTGGAAATGACCGGATTGGTAGAAAGAGTGACCAGAATGCTAGCCTCAACACTGTGGAAATTAGTCACAACAAACCATTCTATATGAGGACCTATCTCAGTTTGGTAACATTCACCTACAACACCAGCCAACATATGGTGACTGGAAAAACGCCTTTTAAATTGTTATACAGACAAAAGGCCGCATTAACGCCAATTTGTTATTCAGTTGTCAAAACAACATTAGGGATGAGTGCTAATTAATACCTACTCCAGTTATTAAATATCCTAATTGAAATGCAATTATAAGCATTTGATACAACCTTGAAGCGAATAATCAAGGCCAAGATGACGGGTGTCAAGAACTGACCAGCGCTACACAATTACCATTTGGGTGATAGTGTAGCATATTGCGATACACATGGCTTTTGGAGAAAAAACATGCTGGATGTGTGTGGTTGGGTATGTTCAAAATTATTACCAAGTTGGCAATGGATGCATATATCATTAAGAAACTCGAAGATAGAAGGCTAGTAAACTGGTTCCATGGAAAATAGTTTAATCATTGAATCCAAGAAAAATAATGAACTCTTCCCAAAGGACCACTGAACCATTAGAAAAGGTTATGTCCTAATATATTAGTTCAGTCCTAAAAAAGATGCTGAACCAAAGTAGATGGTTAAGTCTAAAAATAAGACCTTTGAACCATGAAAACTAGTAGGTCAAAGTATTTCTAGGAACCAGTTTAGTGGATAATGAATTTATGGACTGATGAACTGGGTTTAGGTCAAGTCCTATAAAGGAATAAGAAAAACATAATAAAAAATTATTAAAGTGTAAAAAAGAAAAAGAAAAAAAGAAAAGAAATGTATATTTTATAATTTTTTATTCATTATTATTGCCTCAGGGATAATTCCTCTTATGATGCCTCTTGAAGGAGGGAGGTTGTATGACAGTAGGAGTAAACAAGCCATTAAAATCAATTTGAGAGTGAACACTAGCAAGAGCTAAACCCACCTGAAGCCAAGTTCTTTGAGCAGAAGCTGAGCCCAGTGAGAACGTGATCAGGGAAATTGAAATCAAAATGGCAGTATTGGACAAACGTGATACTCTAATTTGGGGAGGAAAACAGCAGAAAAGGAAGCGACAATTGGCAACTAACCCCAAATAATCCTGATATGGCACCAGAGCTGGAAGATTAGTCTTGGGTACTTGGAGGGGGCTTTATTGAGAATGTTGAACTTGTGGGCTGGCATGGTGAAATGGATAATGGAAGGTGTTTGCCAACTCATGCCTCCAATCTGAGACATTAGGGGGAGATATCAATGTGAAGCGCCAGAGATGAGGTATTCATGAAACAAGTAAATAGCATCCTGAAAGTGACAGCTGCGAGCTTTCTAGAACTAGAAGCAGAAAGAACAATGAAAGTCAGCGGAGGCCAGTTGCTTTGTGGCCCAACTGCAAAGGACTTGGCTAGAAAAAGAAAGAGCGTAGGCTGCAAAATCTCAATCAAAAATGCTTGTAAGATAGGTGGTTTTAAGAGCATCAGCAAGGGCCTTGGTTACTCTGCTTCTTAAATCCGCATATGGGAGCGCAAAGTGTTCACAATTCCTAATTTAACTTGTTTGAAACTATTTCTGTCTTGTAATATCGGCCTAGCATAAAATTTGAACCCTGTAAGCAAATCAGAGCCAGCACAAAATTACTGATTTATATTGGAGAGCATTTATTTAGTAGGCTCAACAATTATTATGGGATTATCCAAGAATGGAGCCAAATCCAGAAAAGTGTTGAAGTCCAATTCAAGAACAGGTGGAAGAGGGAGAATTAGCCGCAATTCATTTGAGATGGTAGCTAGTATGGTTTCATCAGGATTAGATACCATTTCTGGTAATTTAGTGGAAGGACTACCTGCATTCACTTTACTTAAAGTATAGGTCATTGTGGGGCCATAAATGAGATTTCTTTGAGTGGCATGACTCATTGATCAGAAGAGGTGGGCATCTTCATCAAAAAGATTGTCCAGATATTGTTGGTACCAGAAGTTAGACAAATTCAATATATGAGCTGGACAAGCCAGGATATGTTGTATTTTTAATTATCCACATATCTCGCCTTGGTATAATTAAACTCTAATTTATTCTAATTTCAGTACAATTTATTTCTAAATTTATAAAGCAAGCTCCTCAAAAAAGATAAAAATACAAGAACTATATGAGCAATAAAAATTTTAAAAAATATAGCAAGAACAGATATATCTAATCAGTCTTATTTTTTCTACAAGAAAATGCATTGACAGTTTTCCCACCTGCCAATAATGCGGAAGAGACAAGGAATTAAGGACACTGAACCAAGTTCCTGTAATGATGTAGGGTCATATAACCATGACTGGGGGAAACAAGCTTTCTGGGACTAGCATCTGCACAAACAACTGACTAGGCTAAAAGCAGTGGATTGATAGGATCACGCTTAGAAGGTGGTTGTAAGGAAGAAAGGAAGAGAAATGCAGGCTAAAGGTTGTCATGAGCAGCATTAAGTGCAGAACGTGCTGTGCTCTGCTAGAACTTGGAAGTATTTGACCTAACATAAATGCATTCTCCTTTCCTAATCTTATTTTTGAGGAAATCATGGCAAGAGGGGATGTGTTAGGATTTTACCCACATTTTTAGCTTCCTAGGTTAGATAATTTGTTGGTTTTCTAGGGGATAAGTCCCACTATCAATTAAATTTAATATTAGTGATTTTGCTATCAGCTTAATAATGCTAGTGGATTTTAGGTAATTTGCCAGGTTTGGACCTGCTGCGTCAATTCATGCAAATGGCTAAGATCTCATTGGGCAGAGTTGCCAATGAAATTATTTATCTGATAGTTAGTCAATTATTAACTATTAGATGTACCAATTGGGATTGGTCAGGTTTTATCACCCACTGATTAATTCAATTTGGAGTTATGAGGCGAGTATTGCCACCTGAAACTAGCAATTGAAAAGTTGGTTAGCGACCTGATATAATAGGTAAAGTGTCCAATTAGCTAAGCAAGTCTAGCCAAATGTGGTTGGCTTTCTGTGATTGAGCAGAAAAGTTAGGAACACGTTTTCTTGCTCCTTCCATTTTGGAGGTCTCTGGGATGTCCAATGGAGGAATCCTTGGCCAAATGTAGAAGACCATCGCTGGAAGATATCTTGAAAGTAAATAGAATAACAACGGCTACCTTTTCATCACTAAGGCGCCAATAGAGTAGTTGGGCAAACTCCCCTATAAGGTCCTTAATATTTTTGATAATAAAGCATATCAATATTAATCTTAAATTCTATTCATCTACAGTTGATTATTGTTTAATACATTAATTGTTTACTTTTTTATGTGATAAAGAGTAAGGATCAGATATCCATAAAAGAGAGGAAGGCTTTTATACAAGATCTCCACTGACTTAGCGTGATGGTAACTAAGGCTGAGAATCTCTGAATCTAGAGTTAGATTATTTTCAACCAGAAGATGGAGAAGTCCTTAAAGTCAGCATAATCAGCATCCAGTGGAGCATTCCAAGTTTAGCGTTGGACCACCTATCAACCTGGTTTATCTATTCAGCTGCGAGTAATAGTCTCCATACTATTATCAATCATATATCTACAATATTATCAATTTATTTTAATTTATTGCGGGGAAGGCCGACCATGGGACGGACACTTGCGAATATGACTCAGACGAGACAAAACTTAGTACTAGGTGAGGCACCCCAGAGAAGCGATGCTATCTCTTGTTGCCAGCGGGAACGCCACTTATGGGAAGGGGAGGGAACGTGTGTAGGGGGCATAGCCACTATTGAGCACGTGTGGAGGAAGGGGTCTGATTTGATGAACCAGACTGGGAACCAGGAGGAGACCAGCTGCCGGCGACGTGGTGGGAGATATCCAAACATCCACGCTTGAAAGTGATCCACCAAATGAGACCAGAATCTGTGGACAGCTTCAGGGAGGGTGGGGATGGATCCGGCGATGGCATCCAAGACAACCGTGTGGATAGTCCACATGGCGATTGCAACCACCAGAGCACGAAGGGAGGGTGGAAGGGGGAGGCCATTGATGAAGCAAACATATCTCTTGACAGACTGAAGGGATGTATTTGATCCTGGCCTAGCAGACGTTGGACTTCGCGCCATATTACTTTAGAGGTGGGGCACTTCTCCAGGCGGTGAAACAGCGTTCCATACTGGCCACACACGACACAGGATGAGTGTAAAGCATTAGAGCGCTCAGCTGTATGATACACCCACCTCAGGCAGCGCCACACATGGGAACGGACTTGAGGCTGCAACAGAGGATGGTGTGCGTATTTCCAGATAGTCTTTTGGGTCTCAGTGGAATAAGGGATGTCCATCATGTCCAGGTAGTCCACCCTGGATAGGACTTGGGGTCGAATGGGGATCACGCCATCATGGATGGGTAGCCCCTGTACCTCTTGTGTGAACTGAGGAGAGGGGCGGCCTCTTCAGGTTGTATGTCCACTAATACGAATTCTCCACTATGCGCTTCGCATGGGGAGTAGGATTCGTTTGTAGTGGGTTTTGGTCCCGTGAGGACCTGTGGCTGATGTGTGTGATGCGAGGTATTTCATCAGGGAGTGGGGGTTTGATGGATTGTTGAGGCCCAAGTCTCGGGAGAAGTTGGAGTGGGCCGCGCGGGACCAGTGTTGGGATGGGAGTGTAGGAGCAGTGACGGCCGCAATCCAGGTGCCTAGGATCTTGGCGGCATGGGCTTTGAAGTCAAGTAGGCCCATGCCACCATGATGATGAGGGCCAAACATGACCTCTAGCCGTACTGGTGGAGGGCGGCCTGACCAAAGCCAACCTTGTAGCAAAGCATACAGGGATTTGAAGAAGCTTGGGGAGAAGGGGATGGCGTAGGCTCCAAACCAGACTTTGGATAGGAGCATAGAGTTGGCAAGAACAACCCTGCCAGTGAGGGTAGTAGGGTGGGCTCTGAGAGAGGCGATTCGCTTCGTCACGTTGTCCAGTATATGGCCCTCCATTACTGCTGACGCGTATCCTCCTGCCTCCAACCACACGCTCAGATGGCGTACCGGTCCTATGGTAGGTCGCGGCACAAAGGGGAGCACCAGTGGAGCGGTGTGTTTGAGTTAGTAAGGCGTGGACTTGGGCGAGCAGCTGGGCTGGGTTGGGAACTACTTTCTGGGGCCCAGCAGTTCTGAAACCGACCAAGGAGGATGATTTCGGTTTTGGAGGCGTTCAGTGCCGCGTTGCTTACCCGGGAATATTCCTGGATGAGGGCTTCAAGCGCGCGTGCATATTTGTTATTAAACACCCCCACCACGCAATCATCTGCAAATGCCATCATCTTGACTGGGGTTTGGCCTGGCACATGGACCCCAGTGAGTTGGGCATTCACATTTCGCAGTAGTGGGTCAAGGCTGAAGTTGTATAAGAGTGGGCTCAGGGGGTCACCTTGTCACAGGCCCCTTTGAGGATGGACTACATCCGTTAGGAAACCTGGGCCGCGCACAGCCATTGTTGCAGATTCCGTGAGCAGTATCACCCAGTTAATGAAGCGGGGAGGTAGGCAGAATTGTTGGAGGCAGGCCCTAAGGTATTCCCAGTTTACTCTATCAATGGCCTTTTGTTGGTCCAAGAATACAAGTGCCCCAGAGGCTGTGGACTGACACACATTAGCCACAGAGTGCACGTTATCCCAAATCGACCTTCTGGGGATGAAACCAAATTGTTCTGGAGAGATGGTGGCAGATGCTACAGTCCCTAAACGGTTAGCCATGATTTTTGTTAAAATTTTGGTGTCTGTGTTTGTTAGAGAAATGGGGCGCCAGTTGGCTAAGTCTAGCCTAACCCTTTCTTGAAGAGTGTGACTGTAAAAGCCTCATGTCAGCCTGGTAGGAGGCGCGTTTCCAACAGGCTTTGGTTGAGTGAGGCTAGCAGCAATAAGATATATATTTAAAATATTTTTTGTAGAACTCATATGGAATGCCATCTGGGCCTGGGCATTTTCAGTTTGGCGCACCACAAATGGTAGTCCATAATTCGTTTGGAGTAATTAAATTCATTATTTCAATTTGTTTTTAGGGACTTTTCTTTCTCATTGCAAACACTTTTGCAACCCATTCAATTTAAGACTAAATCTAGTTTGATAATCTCATAGAGGGGATTAGTCTGCGCCCATGTCTGGGAGCAGTTGGGCAAGCAAGGCAAGAGGAGCAGGCGGAAGGCCCGCGGCCTCTAACGTTCAAAAACGCCCCGGAGAATCCGCAGAATAGAAAAAAATCTAAAAAAACCGGTGGTCACAATTTCCCCAGAGATACTCACGTGGCAAGCATGATACAACCAGTACATCAATATGCCACATTCCCAGCCACTTTCATCGGTGGAATTTGGAGTCCATGTGTATCTGGACATCCAAAAAACGGCCCTATGGGAAAAATTTTGTGAATATGTACACAAAATTTTCCTGACCGCGGTGTACGTTGCACCTCACTCCATGTCGCGCGGTTGGCTGGACCTAGGTTTTGAAAGCAAAATAGCAGCAGACGAGGCTGCAGCAGTGCGCGTAGTGGTCAACCTCCCCGAAGGGCAATGGGTCATCAAAACTAAACGCTTCAGATGGATAAAATCAAACCAAATTTTCCTCACATTTGACTTTTTGCCTACTACGGTAAAATGTGACATTTTGGAGCAGCACCTGAAAGATGGGCTCACCATATATGGCAAAATACAATCTTTTAAAATGCAACGTTTCACGCTGATGCCACACCTGTGCACCGGCAAAGCCATCGCAGTTCTGACCCCAACTGAGGAGATTGCGAAGGACCTAACCCAGATCCCGCACTCCACCTTTATTGATATTGCAGGGCACACCACCCACCCATTCTGGGTAACCGTGGACAGCGCGCCCCCCATTTGCACCCACTGTGACGTGTTCGGCCATAAGGCACATGCATGCCCCATTAAAGAGGGTGTTACATTCCAAGAGCACCCCTCAGCGGCCATGGCCAGCGGAGAGGCGTACTACGAACCAACCACAAGCACCAAAGAGGCTTTCCCGTGGGGAGCACAAGGCTGCTACCTATTGGTAAAGCCCATCTCCCCGCAGGAGTGGAAGAAGGCCAAGCAGGCCCATAGGACTGCGGCCAAGGAAGTGGCCAAGGTCACCACCACCATCCCACACTCACAACGCCAGGAGGACATGGAGACCTTCGCGGCGGAAGCAACTCAGGAATCCATCACCCAATCAGATTGGGAGGCCCAAGCTGAACGGGCCACTCAATCTGAGGATCCAATGGGAGATTTGATCTCACCCAATCACTGCACCCAAGCCCCGGTTGAAACTGACTTGGGACCTATCCCTACCAAAAAAAAAATTTTTGCCCCACTCAACGGTGCACCAAACTTATCTGCACCACAAAAAATTCGTCCGACGTCGGGAAAACAAAAAGCGAAGGCCAAAGCCAACGTGACTCTTTCTGCAAAAATTAACAAAAACCCCGATATCGTTGCTGCTAATACCCATGCTGCTGTGAAAGCCCGTGGGGACCTGGAAGAGGCTAGTGGGCCAGGGGGCCTACCCCTCGCACCTAAGGTGCAATGGGGGAAACCTTCACTCTAGGGGACACTGAATATCGCCGGACTCAAGGCCTCCCCGTCCTGGGCTAGGAAACTGAGTTTTTTACAAAATAATTTACCCGTGGATATCCTGGCCATCCAGGAAACCCACTGTCCATGAGATTCCGAGGATGCTTGGAAAACAATGCTCCTACTATCCCTATCTTTTTGGTCGAAGCACTGTGGGGTGCTAATTCAGAAAAACAATTTTTTCAAATATACATCTTCAGAAACATTCCTAAATGACCAAGTGCTCGTTGTCACCTTCTCATGGGCTGATGTTGCACACACAATTATCAACATTTACGCCCCAAACAGTGCACAAGAGCGTTGGGAATTTTTCTCATTGGTCAAATCCCTCCCGCCACCCCCCGATTCTTTCCTAATTGGCAACATGAACTGTTGGCTAACCTCACCAACAGACCGGTGGCCGCCCTCACCCCACGCCCCACAGGGTCACGTAGAACTACGCATTCTAAAAGCCACCCTTGGGTTAATGGATGCGCTGCCATGACATGCCCCCCTGCTCAAAAACATGACGCATCCCCACATCCACAACGGCCAAATTAAGGTCCATGACCCGCATTGACCTTATTCTAGCGCCGGCAAAATTCCAACCCCACATCTCCCACTTCAAAACAACGAAAATGGAATCTCCAACCACCGACTGGTCTCGATAACATACCACTTACCCGTCACAGTTGCAAAGGCCCCACATTGGTGCAAAATCCGCCCCCCAGAGCTAGCGTCACCAGGATTTTCTAAATGGGTGGAAGAGGCAACTTTGGCAAAATCGTTTGTTGCACCATTTTGCATGGACCCCATTTCCACATGGGCAACTTTCAAAAAAGACACCATCCACCACTATCGCCATCTCTCATCCAGACGCTCATGAGCCACATCGGCGGTTATATCGCGTGCACTGGCAGAATTGGCCCACTTGGAGTCCAACATTCCAGCCTCAGGATATAGCCCTGCATGGGGCCAGAAGTGGGCGGAGGCAGCAGCCCACCTCAACGCACTTGAAAGGCAACACAAATATCGGGTTTGTGTCCAATATAGGGCCACACGCATCACTAAAGGTGACAAGTGCACCGCATACTTCTTCAAAAAAATTTTTGCACCACGCCAGAGTGTGGCCTGCACACAGGTGCGAAGATCAGATAATTCTATCATGGACACACTGGCTGAAGTGGCAATCGAAATGCAAAGATATTACTCCAAGTTATACTGAGCCAAACCAATTCAGCCGGCCGAAATGGCAGAATTTCTCGACAGAGCTCATATCTGCACCATTTTCTGATACCCGGAAAATAATAAATTTAATTACTCCGAACGAATTATGGACTACCATTCATGGTGCGCCAAACCAAAAATGCCCAGGCCCAGATGGCATTCCATATGAGTTCTACAAAAAATATTTTAAATACATATCCCCATTGCTGCTAGCCTCACTCAACCAAAGCCTGTTGGAAACGCGCCTCCTACCAGGAGGACATGAGGCTTTTACAGTCGCACTCTTCAAGAAAGGGGATAGGCTAGACTTAGCCAACTGGCGCCCCAATTCTCTAACAAACACAGACACCAAAATTTTAACAAAAATCATGGCTAACCGTTTAGGGACTGTAGCATCTGCCACCATCTCTCCAGAACAATTCAGTTTCATCCCCAGAAGGTCGATTTGGGATAATGTGCACTCTGTGGCTAATGTGTGTCAGTCCACAGCCTCTGGGGCACTTGTATTCTTGGACCAACAAAAGGCCTATGATAGAGTAAACTGGGAATACCTTAGGGCCTGCCTCCAACAATTCCGCCTACCTCCCCGCTTCATTAACTGGGTGATGCTGCTCACGGAATCTGCAACAAAGGCTGTGCGCAGCCCAGGTTTCCTAACGGATGTAGTCCATCCTCAAAGGGGCCTGTGACAAGGTGACCCCCTGAGCCCACTCTTATACAACTTCAGCCTTGACCCACTACTGCGAAATGTGAATGCCCAACTCACTGGGGTCCATGTGCCAGGCCAAACCCCAGTCAAGATGATGGCATTTGCAGATGATTGCGTGGTGGGGGTGTCTAATAACAAAGATGCATGCGCGCTTGAAGCCCTCATCCAGGAATATTCCTGGGTAAGCAACGCGGCACTGAACGCGTCCAAAACCGAAATCATCCTCCTTGGTCAGTTTCAGAACTGCTGGGCCCCAGAAAGTAGTTCCCAACCCAGCCCAGCTGTTCGCCCAAGTCCACGCCTTACTAACTCAAAACACACCGCTCCACTGGTGCTCCCCTTTGAGCCGCGACCTACCATAGGACCGGTACGCCATCTGGGCGTGTGGTTGGAGGCAGGAGGATACGCGTCAGCAGTAATGGAGGGCCATATACTGGACAACGTGACGAAGCGAATCGCCTCTCTCAGAGCCCACCCTACTACCCTCACTGGCAGGGTTGTTCTTGCCAACTCTATGCTCCTATCCAAAGTCTGGTTTGGAGCCCACGCCATCCCCTTCTCCCCAAGCTTCTTCAAATCCCTGTATGCTTTGCTACAAGGTTGGCTTTGGTCAGGCCGCCCTCCACCAGTCCGGCTAGAGGTCATGTTTGGCCCTCATCATCATGGTGGCATGGGCCTGCTTAACTTCAAAGCCCATGCCGCCAAGATCCTAGGCACCTGGATTGCGGCCGTCACTGCTCCTACACTCCCATCCCAACACTGGTCCCACGCGGCCCGCTCCAACTTCTCCCGAGACTTGGGCCTCAACAATCCATCAAACCCCCACTCCCTGATGAAATACCTCGCAACACACACATCAGCCACAGGTCCTCACGGGACCAAAACCCACTACAAACGAATCCTACTCTCCATGCGAAGCGCATAGTGGAGAATTCATATTAGTGGACATACAACCTGAAGAGGCCGCCCCTCTCCTCAGTTCACACAAGAGGTACAGGGGCTACCCATCCATGATGGCGTGATCCCCACTCGACCCCAAGTCCTATCCAGGGTGGACTACCTGGACATGATGGACATCCCTTATTCCACTGAGACCCAAAAGACTATCTGGAAATACGCACACCATCCTCTGTTGCAGCCTCAAGTCCGCTCCCATGTGTGGCGCTGCCTGAGGCGGGTGTATCGTACAGCTGAGCGCTCTAATGCTTTACACTCATCCTGTGTCGTGTGTGGCCAGTATGGAACGCTGTTTCACCGCCTGGAGAAGTGCCCCACCTCTAAAGTAATATGGCGCGAAGTCCAACGTCTGCTAGGCCAGGATCAAACACATCCCTTCAGTCTGTCAAGAGATATGTTTGCTCCATCAATGGCCTCCCCCTCCCACCCTCCCTTCGTGCTCTGGTGGTTGCAATCGCCATGTGGACTATCCACACGGTTGTCTTGGATGCCATCGCCGGATCCATCCCCACCCTCCCTGAAGCTGTCCACAGATTCTGGTCTCATTTGGTGGATCACTTTCAAGCTTGGATGTTTGGATATCTCCCACCACGTCGCTGGCAGCTGGTCTCCTCCTGGTTCCCAGTCTGGTTCATCAAATCAGACCCCTTCCTCCACACGTGCTCAATAGTGGCTACGCCCCCTACACACGTTCCCTCCCCCTTCCCATAAGTGGCATTCCCCGCTGGCAACAAGAGATAGCATCGCTTCTCTGGGGTGCCTCACCTGGTACTGAGTTTTGTCTCGTCTGAGTCATATTTGGAAGTGTTAGTCCCATGGTCGGCCTTCCCTGCAATAAATTTAAATTTAAAATAAAAAATTCATTATTTCCGGGTATTGGAAAACAGTGCAGATATGAGCTCTGTCGAGAAATTCCGCCATTTCGGCTGGCTGAATTGGTTCAGCTCAGTATAACTCGGAGTAATATCTTTGCGTTTTGATTGCCACTTCAGCCGGTGTGTCCACAATAGAACTATCCAATCTTCACACCTGTGTGCAGGCCACGCTCTGGCGTGGTGCAAAAAATTTTTTTGAAGAAGTATGCGGTGCACTTGTCGATTTAGTGATGCGTGTGGCCCTGTATTGGACACAAACCTAATGTTTGTGTTGCCTTTCAAGTGCGTTGAGGTGGGCTGCTGCCTCCGCCCACTTCTGGCCCCATGCAGGGCTATATCCTGAGGCTGGAATGTTGGACTCCAAGTGGGCCAATTCTGCCAGTGCACGCGATATAACCGCCGATGTGGCTCGTGAGCATCTGGATGAGAGGTGGCGATAGTGGCGGATGGTGTCTTTTTTGAAAGTTGCCCATGTGGAAATGGGGTCTGCGCAAAACGGTGCAACAAACAATTTTGCCAAAGTTGCCTCTTCCACCCACATGGAAAATCCTGGAGATGCAAGCTCTGGGGGTGGATTTTGCACCAATGTGGGGCCTTTGCAACTGTGACGGGTAAGTGGTATGTTATCGAGACCAGTCGGTGGTTGGAGAATTCCATTTTCGTTGTTTTGAAGTGGAAGATGTGGGGTTGGAATTTCGCCGGCGCTAGAATAAGGTCAATGCAGGTCATGGATTTTAATTGGCCATTGTGGACGTGGGGATGCGTCATGTTTTTGAGCAGTGGGGCATGTCGCAGCAGCGCATCCATTAACCCAAGGGTGGCTTTTAGAACGCGTAGTTCTACGTGACCCTGTGGGGCGTGGGGTGAGGGCAGCCACCGGTCCGTTGGTGAGGTTTGCCAACAGTTCATGTCGCCAATTAGGAAAGAATTGGGGGGTAGCGGGAGGGATTTGACTGATGAGAAAAATTCTAGACGCATTTGTGCACCGTTTGGGGCGTAAATGTTGACAATTGTGTGTGCAACATTGGCCCATGAGAAGGTGACAATGAGCACTCGGTCATTTAGGAATGTTTCTGAAGATGTAAATTTGAAAAAATTGTTTTTCTGAATTAGCACCCCACAGTGCTTCGACCAAAAGGATAGGGATGGTAGGAGCATTGTTTTCCAAGCATCCTCAGAACCTCGTGGACAGTGGGTTTCCTGAATGGCCAGGATATCCACGGGTAAATTATTTTGTAAAAAACTCAGTTTCCTAGCCTGGGACGGGGAGGCCTTGAGTCCAGCGATATTCAGCGTCCCTAGAGTGAAGGTTTCCCCCATCGCACCTTAGGTGTGAGGGGGTGGGCCCCCTGGCCCACCAGCCTCTTCCAGGTCCCCACGGGCTTTCACAGCAGCGCGGGTATTAGCAGCAATGCTATCGGGGTTTTTGTTAATTTTTGCAGAAAGAGTCACGTTGGCTTTGGCCTTTGCTTTTTGTTTTCCTGACGTCGGACGAATTTTTTGCGGTGCGGATAAGTTCGGTGCACCGTCAAGTGGGGCAAAAAAATTTTTTTGGTTGGGATAGGTCCCAAGTCAGTTTCAACTGGGGCTTGGGTGCAGTGATTGGGTGAGATCGAATCTCCCATTGTATCCTCAGATTGAGTGGCCCATTTGGCTTGGGCCTCCCAATCTGATTGGGTGATGGATTCCCAAGTTGCTTCCGCCGTGAAGGTCTCCATGTCCTCCTGGCGTTATGAATGTGGGATGGTGGTGGTGACCTTGGCCGCTTCCTTGGCCGCGGTCCTATGGGCCTGCTTGGCCTTCTTTCGCTCCTGCGGGGAGATGGGCTTTACCAATAGGTAGCAGCCTTGTGCTCCCCACGGGAAAGCCTCTTTGGTGCTTGTGGTTGGTTCGTAGTGCGCCTCTCCGCTGGCCATGGCTGCTGAGGGGTGCTCTTGGAATGTAACGCCCTCTTTAATGGGGCACACGTGTGCCTTATGGCTGAATGCGTCACAGTGGGTGCAAATGGGGGGCGCGCTGTCCACGGTTACCTGGAATGGGTGGGTGGTTTGCCCTGTGATGTCAATAAAGGTGGAGTGCAGGATCTGGGTTAGGTCCTTCGTGATCTCCTCAGTTGGGGTCAGAACTGCGATGGCTTTGCCAGTGCACAGGTGTGGCATCAGCGTGAAACGTTGCATTTTGAAAGATTGTATTTCGCCATATATGGCGAGACCATCTTTCAGGTGTTGCTCCAAAATGTCACGTTTTACCGTAGTAGGCAAAAAGTCAAACGTGAGGAAAATTTGGTTTGATTTTGTCCATCTGGTGCGTTGAGTTTCGACGACCTGTTGCCCTTTGGGGAGGTCAACCACTATGCGCACCACTGTAGCCTCGTCTGCTGCTATTTTACTTTCAAAACCTAGGTCCAGCCAACCGCGCAACATGGAGTGAGGTGCAACATACACCGCGGTCAGGAAAATTTTGTGTACATCTTCACAAAATTTTTCCCATAGGGCCGTTTTTTGGATGTCCAGATACACACGGACTCCAAATTCCACCAACGAAAGTGGCTGGGAATGTGGCGTGTTGATGTACTGGTTGCATCGTGCTTGCCACATGAGTATCTCTGGGGAAATTGTGACCGCCGGTTTTTTTAGATTTTTTTCTATTCCGCCGGATTCTCTGGGGCGTTTTTGAATGTTAGAGGCCGCGGGCCTTCCGCCTGCTCCTCTTGCCTTGCTTGCCCAACTGCTCCCAGACATGGGCGCAGACTAATCCCCTCTATGAGATTATCAAACTAGATTTAGTCTTGAATTAAATGGGTTGCAAAAGTGTTTGCAACGAGAAAGAAAAGTCCTATCTACATTAATATCAAGTAACGTAAAAATGAACATAATAACTGACCCTGTGAAGTTACCTTCTGGGAACTAGTATCAACCAAACCAAGATTTTAACACCTAGGTAAGGAAAGTCTTAATAGTCATTGACCAGGTTGAAGAGTTCCAATAAGTAAATCTTTCACTGTTTAAGCAACATCAGCTGATTTTATTTGGTGGGATGCTTCATCAAAGACCCAAATAATATATATATGGGTATATTGTATTTTAAAGTTCTCACATTGTAAATAGGTACATCTTGTCAGCCAGAGTAGACCCTTTTTACACTAAATTCTTCATCCCGTTGAGAGATATTTTCTTTGGTGAAATGGTTCACTTTATGAAGTTAAATCAACCTGTTTGCCTCATAAGGACCTATCAGAAAGCACAAGTTATGAAAAAATCCAATCATAATCGCTGGTTTCTTAGAATAAAAGCAAAACTAAAGCTGATTAGCTCCAGTGTTCATCTTAATGAGATATTTCTTCCCTAAGATCTATGCACTTTAGCAGTAATTAATGGCGTGACAGGGTAGTAAAAACATACTTGTTTTAGTCAAATTGAGGAAATATTCATAGTCTTAGAGGGGGCACAGTCTAAGCATTGGTATCGCCCCTCGCAATTGGAAAAATCTTCCCAAAGTCTCAGAGGAACCAAAGCCTTTGATCAAGGAGGAGAAAACCTTTTGTCATTACCACCAGGTTTCAGTGTCACTTCAGCCTTTAATTCCTTAATGATGAGGGTCCAATCTAAGGTTTCATTGATTGACATCTTCCAAAGTTTGGAATAGTTTCAATTAGAGTTCAATCTTTATCTAAAATAACTTCATTTCAGCTTTTTTCAACGAGTATTAACCTAAAATCCCAAGTAATTTAAATTATTTTACTTTATCTGAACTTATATTTTTAATTTAGATATTTATTTCCAGGTTTAGCATTATATCTGTAATGGTACTTGGATCCCTGTCTTTTGATTAAGTACAAAGTCCTATTTTTGTTAAGAGAGTAATTTGTAGTTACTATGATCATCAATGCTATTCCTGCAACTTCATCATGTGACCTCTTGGTAACAACATGGAAGTATTAGCCCTTACTTAACGATATAAAAGGTACATTTAAGATCAGGGAGAGAGGCCAACTTGATACCTTTAACCTTTATTATACTTTCCTTTTTCTTGCAGTTTGTTATCATAATTATGTCATGTGACATGACAAGCCTAAATAATTCTATGGAATGTAAGAACCTAACTCTGGGAAAATTTTAATAAGTCAGTTGATAAGTTTATCAGAACCTAGCTGTAAGCAGCCAAGACTATGAGTCAACTATTCTTAAGAGCCGAGTTGAGAGTCATAGCTAAACTAGACTACAAGAATATGTCAAATAAACAAGGTTTATTCTGACATTTATGTGGAAGCAAACCTGAAAAGTTTCAAGCCATCTGGACTGACCCTGAAACTATGTTGACCAAAAGAATAGCTTAATACTCTATTATAGACAACAACTTCAATTTGGTATTAACAGAGTGCTCGCCCAGTACCATAGGTCTTTCCCTGGTCTTGACTTGGAAGTGAAGTGTTGTGGATGATACCATGAATATACTTAAAATTTATTATTGCTCTCAGTAAAATCTCTCTAACAATCAACAATAACAAAATTCTGGTAATCAAGATTGAGTTGTAGGTGAAAGTTTAGTGCCCTCAATTATAGACTGAGGTGACCAAGTAATTTTCCAGCTGGTCAGAAAGACATCTACTGAATAAATTTGACAAGTAGTCATTTTATATCTGAGAACAATGCCTATGGTTCTAAACCCATTCTATAGCTTTTGGGAAAAATAATTTACAAACACTCAACAATGAAAGATTTTCAGCCAATGAGTATGATAAATAAAATTGCAAAGTCCTACTTAATAGTAGTTTCACCAGCCAAACAGTTGTAACAAATACAACCATTTCAGGCAAAAAGCCAATATTTAGTAACCTAGAAGACCTGGATCTAGACGCCTGAAGATGATGCCACCATCTGAACCTCAAAAACAAGCTCCAAAATAATAAGTTTATAACCATAAATATTATTGCCACCTTTAGACCAGTATCAGTGATTAGACAAGGAGATGCACATCATCCTGATTCAAGGATGTCCACCATGATATGGAACTCGCATATTCAAGAACTTATCTAAGTAGATGCCATGATTTAAGTGCAAGTTAAGAAGCGCCTCACTGAAAGTTCTTGATGAATGTACAATGTAGCCAATCTCACTAGTCCTTTATTCCCAATAATATATCAGATTTTATCAAAAGTATAAAAATTCTTCCTTCTTTATCATGATATAGGATTCTTTCAACATGAAATCTTTCGTTTATTATGTTCTTTTGTTTATTTTGGTTAAGTGAGTAGATTGCCAGTATCCATCCTGGGATCATGACCTAGCAGAAGATACAAAAACCAGTGTGGTATCTGATTAAGAAGGATAATTGTGAGAGGATACTTTAGTTGCAAATAACACTAATGAAGAGGTTGTTTAAGTTTTCCAATGTGCCTTATTCAGAAGTGTTTTGGATCTTTGTTGAATTTGAAGGTTGGATTCTTCAAAGGCTACATGATTATTAGTCATTGTGGCTACAGCGTATCCCCTAGCTGTCCTCTTTAACTCTAGAACGAATCTCTTAGCATGTGTTAATTCTCGGCGTAAAGGCTTGATTCTGCCAAGTTGGTTTGTACAGGGTATTAGCCACTGAGCAACCAAATCGGATGATATAAAGATCGCCAACTTCAATAAAACTCAATAAACTATATATGGAGCAATCTCCCCTTATTCGACCTTTATTAATCTTATACTAATTGCAGACTTATCTGCAACAACCTAATCATGGGAAAAGACCTCCCATTCAATCCTCTGGATGACTCTTTAAATCTTGGTTCCCCAAGCCAGATGCATCCTCAGCTTGGTAGTCTCCTATTCGTTTTCCCTTTTCCTGAAGTTTTCATTTATATCTAAATCTCAGCATAATACCCCTCAATTTGCCAAATGGTTAACATTTTGATTTTATTATTATCCATGTACCTTTTCCATCAATCTCGAGACTCATCTCAATTACCACTCTGATCTGCCGGTATGTGTAGCATATCATCCAGTCATATCAACTTCCCAACATTACCCCCCCTTTGACTGGACAATATGCCTTTACTGCTTATATGCTCAAAGGAATTTTACGTAAACTCAGTTAATAATCTGACCCCCTGCAGGCTCCTTGATAGTGTAGACATCCATGCCAGTCTTCTTGATTATCTCAAATGGCCCAGTCCATATGTTGGAGAGCTTGTTTTTCCGCCCAAATGCGTGCTGGTCATGGAATAAGATATGTTCTTCTACAGTGAACAGCGGAAGTCCACTCTGTCTCTTCAGATTGGCTGCCTGATTGCAAATCTTCTTGGTCAAACTGTTAGAGTAGGCTTCCATTTGTAGCTTGATCAATATATCCATAAGAGTCTTCAAATATTGCTGAGGGTCCACACCACCAGTGTCCTCTACACACGAGTAAAGCAAAGCAAGCAGATCTGGATGTTGACCATGCAACAGTTGGAAAGGAATCTTACCAGTGGACAAATGATAAATGATATTATATGCAAAGACAGCTGTAGGTAAAAGGGCACTCCATTCTGAGAGCCAATCCTTTACCAATTTATGGAGTATGTTTACTAGGGTTTCGTTGACCCGTTCCACCATCCCATTTGATTCCAAATGATAGAGGGAGGTCAAAACCCCACAGATCGCCATCAACTCGATCAACTTTGGCAGGATGTGCGAAGTGAAATTGGTTCCATTGTCCGTTAGAATGAACTGCAGGCAGCTGTGTCGCTGTATAACAGACTCTATAATGTTCTTGGCAGTGGTGACCGCTCCCAAGTTGTTAATGGCCCTGGCCTTTACCCATCGAGTCAAATGATCAATGGCAACAAATTATACTTGTATTAATTGGTGCTAGTTTGCAGAGGTCTATCACATAAATTGAAATGGTGTGCCAGGAGAATTGGGGTTTAACCAGCTGGTATGTGGTCTTCTTGTGGAATGGCTTTTCCACTTTACACTGGTGGCAATAACTAACCGTTTCCAATACATTGTAATGCATGCTCTCCCAGTAGTAATGGGGTCCCAAAAACTTCAACGTTTTCCGCAATCCTCCATGTCCTACAGCCCGATGAGCATCCATAATAATTGTGGGTATAGCCAAAGGTTTAGGGAAACTCAGCATCAAGTCTCTGATCCATTTATATAGTTCCTCCTCGCGTAGAAAAGTATCCTGCCTAAGCCTGTCTAATACCTTAATCACTTGTGGTGGCTCATCATGGTATTTGTTCGCCATCATCTTCTCATACATTATGTCAGCTAAATCTACCATGATAGCGACCATTTGCAGTTGGGAAAGACAATCCACATTTTAATGTTTTGCTCCTGGATGGTGTATAATCTCAAAATTGTATGCCTGGAGCTTCAGTGCCCAACACACGAGCCATCTTTCCAGTTCACGCTGATTCTGCAGCCTGCTCAAGAAAGCATAATCTGTCACTACTTGGACTCTTACCCCATATAGATATAACCAATTTTTTTGTAAGCGTAGATCACTGCCAAACACTTCCACTCAGTCATGGTGTAGTTTCGTTTGTGACAGTTAAGCTTCAACTACAAAATGCATCAGGATGCTACACGCCGTCATCGTCCTTCTGGGATAATACTGCCCCTATAGCGGAGAGGGATGCATCCATTTGTATTATGAACTGTCTGTCAAAGTTGGGATATTGAAAAATGGGTGCGCTTGCTAACATGGTTCGCAACGCATCAAAAGCATTCTGACATTTTTCCTTCTAATCAAAAGAGGAATTTTCTTTAACAACTTGAAAAGTGGGGCCCCAATGCAACTGAAGTTGGGAATGAACCATCAGTAGTACCCAACCATCCACAGAAACACTTGAATATCCCGCTTATTACCTGGTTGAGTCATCTTGCTTATCGCTTTCACTATTTTGTGGCTGCAGTTTAAGCCCGTTTTAATCCACTATGAGCTTAAGGTATTATAATTGTTCTTTAATAAAATGGCACTTCTGAGGTTTGATTTTGATATTACTGGTAGCGAGGTGATGATATATTTGTTCCAGGTGGTCAAGATGCTCTGTAAACGTCCGTGAGAACACATTGATATCTCCGAGGTAAACTAAGATGCAGGACAGCTTCAAGTCACCTAAGATTGTATACATGGCATGCTGGAACATAGCTGGGGAGTTGCACAACCCTTGCGGCATGTGAGTCAGCTGGAATGACCCTTTTGAAGTGATGATAGTGCATTTCTACTATTCCACTGATGGCAAATCGATCTGCCAGTACCCTGAGATCAGATCCATGGCGTAAAAATAATTTGCCCCACCCAATTGGTCCAACGCGTCATCAATCTGTGGAAGAGGGTAGGAATCCATTTTTTTATGCTATTGAGCTTACAATAGTCAATAACCACTTGATTTGTACCATCTTTTTTTACAATGAGCACAGGTGATGCCCACAGACTGTTTGATGGCTCTAGCATCCCTTGCATGATAAGTTAATCCACCTCATCTGAGACAACCTCTTCCACCACTTTTGATTGTCTAATATGTCGTGATCAAATGGGAGGGTGATCTCCCATATCTATCCGGTGTACCACCCCTTGAGCGCACCCCAAATCATGATCATTGTGTGTGAAGATATCTTGATACTTTTCAAATAACGCCATAGCCTTATCTTGCTGTTCCACCGATAATCCAGTAAGTGCTTCCCACAAAACCACGGTCAATATGCCAAGTGGAGAGCTTGTCGGCAGTCTGAGATCCTCCTTGGAGCCAAAATCATGAATATGGTGGAAATCTTCTATAGGAACGAAGTGTAAATAAGCCACCACTTGGTACCGCTGGATCGTTATTGTCTCCTTCTGTAATTTGCTAGAAGCACCTTCACCTCCCCATTCCCAGGGAGCAGTAGCCCTGGAGCCACATGTGGTTCAAGACATGAGTGCTGGTGTGCGCCATAATTTTCCCATAAAGCCCTTTAAAGACATCAATTTCGAGCTCAGTCCCTAGTATGCACTGTTGTCCAGATGGTAGGCTCAAAGCGCTTGCTGACCAAAGCGGAATCCCTTTGTACTCATAAATCTGGTTGGGAAAGGCTCTGGTTCGCCACTTCATTTGGTGATATTGAACAGGAATCACTCCATCACTGTACGCTAGATTGATTTGACTAAGCATAACGGATCTGTTGGGATTCCTCAGGAGGTATAATAAACTGGGATCTTTTGTCCCAAAATATTAAGCGTCTCCTCCGCCATATTTATCACAACACCAAATTTCCTCATAAATGCCATGCCAATTAACATGTCGTAGTTGTTGTTTGGCAGAACCACCGCTGGAACAGAAGCCCAGACTGACCCAAATCATAAAGGCAACGTGCTATATGCTCCTTCAGACACAGTGCTATGCGTCCCATGGTCCCATATACTACTCGATGGTCCACATCTTGTTTCAATAGAAGCTTAGCCACCAGCCTGGTAGAAACTATGTTCACAGGGGCTCCTGTGTCTATGATAGCGCGGACCTTTGTGTTTTGAATGAAAATGTTGCAGTAAGTGCATTCTGAGTAAGAAGAACCATCAGTGTTTATTACATGTACATCCAAGGGCTTTGTGTTACTCAAAAAGGAGGAAATTCCCCTGCTGACCTGAGATACTCACTAGTGATTTTTTCAACCGGAAAAGCTACATTAAGCCCTACTAAAGAGGTAACGTCCATAGAGGGATCCACGTTTATCATGCTGGTTTGTTCCAGGATCAGCCACGCATATGGCTTCTGCACACCCTGAGGGACTCAGAGCTTGGGGGAGATTTTTCACTCCTTGAAACGGAACCAGGGGCATCTAATAGAAGCTGTTGGTATAACAAATCTTCTAATTGAGTTCTGAATCCTACACTAAGAGATGCTTGGGAATCGTTAGGGACAATTGAGTTTGACTTAGCGGAGGTAGAGCGTCCCATCTTTACTCCACTCAAGCTTTTGCCTGCTCAATCATCTCAGTTGGCATCGCATACACCTGTGGTTTTCTAGGTCAATTGCCCACATAATGCCCTCTTCATCTGCACTGAAAGCAAGTATTCATAAAAGGTTCACATATATAGCTTGCAGCGGAAGGACCAGTTTAAAAATTGATGGTATGGTTTCAAGGTCATGGATGAACCGGCGGAGCATACATAAGCCAAAAAGGGCCCGCTGATTTGTATGATGGACGAATATGTTCCAGTGGTTGATAGCTCAGTCGCGGCGGGCCATATCCTGAAAAGTTGGGTGTGGAGACAGCAGAGGTCTTTCATGCTACATTAGGAGCACTGATCATGGCGGAGAGTCAATATAAGGTGTTCACAATCTGAATAAGTCCTACATCTCTGTCCAAAACGTGAGGCATAGCATTATGTAGTTCCCAATATAGTTTGACAGCTGCCATCATCACTATACCAACATCCTCAGTGGATAAAATGTTAGCTCTGAGTAGTACATGTGCTTCCGCTGATAAACGTTCAGAAAATCCTAACAGGGTCTCATTTTGGAGAAACTGTACAGTCAGGAAGTTGTTCTTCATTGGGCCATCTTGACCATGCCCCCAAACAGCTGGAGAACAATTTCTTTCACTTCTTCATAAGATACCAAGCTATTTGGAAGGTAGCAGGTAACTTGATCAGCGCTTTCCACATCTAGAGCAGATAGCAACAGTTTTGCTTTCCACCAATCAGAAGCCCCTTCCACGGTGAATTTGAATTGCTTAAAGTAACCATGTAGATTCCCATCACGACTGAAGGGAGGTAATTTCTTGATTTTAATAGCTTCACCTTGATCCAGGCTCCAGCCACGAGGAGCAGTTGAATTAGGTCCTTAGTGACTAGGGGAACCACCCCCCTTGGGAACTATCGTACAGATGGGAGGATGGAATCGAATCCACTGAAATAGACTCAGAAGAAGTAGTGTCACATGGGGGGTCCATCGCAACTCCTGAGGGATATTCATTAGCTGATCCATAGCATTCTTCCCCTGAATCACCACTAACTGCACCACTTCCCCCAGCTCCAGTGTGCTCCGCAAAATGTTTGTTGATTAGCTGTTCCGTTTTAATTGAATAGCATCTACACCATCCATCCTGAAATTCCTGTTGCAGTGTTTCATATTGATGTTGCAACTCCTGGCGGAATTCCCGCTCAACATCCAGTTTTTGCTCCACTGCTTGTAGTCATGAGAGGACAATTTTTACTATGTTCTGCATTTGTTCATGCTGCCAGCTAACATTACCCACTTATTGATTAGCATCATTTATTTGGATAAGGGGGCAGCTTGTTCCCATACCAATTCCTCATTAGCCCATTGAAGGGTATCAAGCTGTACTTAAATGTCTGCATACTCTCCTTGTCTAACTTATTGGAAGAGGAAAAGCTCAACTGTGCTCAGCCTGGCTAACAACTTTCAGTTGTGTGACCTGACGGATTAGCTGGAGATATTCAGGGGGACGTTGACCAAAGGGTAAGTGCGTTATCTGTCATTCGCTGACTACTCCATTTGATGCGAAGTTGGGTTAATTCAGCTGATATGGAACTGACTTGGTCCACCACTCGCCGTTCCATCAGTGTTATTTTTTCCTAAACTGAGCAATTGCGGCTTCAAGTGCTTCCATCCATTCTGCTAGATCTATCATAAAGTGCTTAGTATTGCTTCCCAACGTTGTTATGTCCTGAATCCATTATGCCAAAAGGCCATGTTAATCTAACATTTCTCATATTACCTGGGGTAGCTCTAGATCTAATTGTGGTACCAAAATGTCAAACTGATGGCGGACGTCCCCAACATGATGGTCTATCTCTACCAGCGCCCCCTGCACCTCTAAAAAAAAGCAATTGAGCAGTCGAGCATTAGGTGAGTATCATTTTGCTGTGCTCAAGCGAACTGCTTTTCATCCCCAATCTCTATATTGTGGCAGGCCAGCACACACAGTACCTGGCTAATAGATGGTTGCACATAAGCAACTAGATACTCCTCGATTCCGTGGGTACCAAGGCGGCGAGCCAACCCCATTGTAGTTGCATCCAGATAGGACATGTGCAAGGCGTAGCGGTTTTCTTGGTCTCAAGGTTATAAAACAAACTTAAGGCATGCTCCTCCGCCTCATCTTCGTATAGTCAATACCCGTGCAGCAGCCATTCCATAATATCACACTGCTGCTGTGGAGTCACATTCGTGGAGCATCCTTGTTGGTCAGCCATCAGCTCAGGTAGTTTTCTAATTGCAGATTGACCATAACTTCTTTATCACCCATCTCAGTTACAGTAAATAATACTGGTTCATTGTTAGGTGCTTCACATGCTTCTTCAGCATAACGCATGCAGAATCTAGTCAAATT
This sequence comes from Massospora cicadina, assembly GCA_022478985.1. Classification (NCBI taxonomy): domain Eukaryota; kingdom Fungi; phylum Entomophthoromycota; class Entomophthoromycetes; order Entomophthorales; family Entomophthoraceae; genus Massospora; species Massospora cicadina. The sequence continues at coordinate 33,458 of JAKSZP010001525.1, read as the reverse complement.
TTGTCATAACAAAGGAGGGCTCATCATTTTATCCTAGCATCAAGGAACTACAGTTGACCAGTGGCCCCCTGTAGTGAGCACCACTGTTAATTCTCAGTGTAAAGGCTTGATTCCACCAAGTCAGTTTGCACAGGGTATTGGCCACTGAGTAACCAAATTGGATGATATGAAGATCGCCAACTTCAATAAAACTTGATAAACTATATATGGAGCAATCGCCCCTTATTCAACCTTTATTAATCTTATAATAATCGCAGACTTATATACAACAACCTATTCATGGGAAAAGACCAACCGGTCAATCCTCCTTTGACTCTTTAAATCTAGATTCCCAAGCTGGATGCATCCTCAGCTTGGTAGTCTCCTATTCATTTTCCCTTTTCTAGAAGTTTCCATTCATATCAAAATCTCAGCATAATTCCCCTCAATTCACCAAATGGTCGACATTTCAATCAATTATTATCCATATACCTTTTCCATCAACCTCGAGACTCATCTCAATTCCCACTCCAATCCGCCAGTATTGTGTAGCATATTGTCCAGTCATATCAACTTCCTGACAGCATGACTCTGGCAAGGGCTAAGGAAAATCTCTTGGCAGCTTTTCTGAACCAAGGCAAAACTCTGCTCTTCTGTAGCAGAAAAATTCTGAATGAGACCGTGAAATATTAAAATAATAGAAGGCTTAAATCTATTGATTATATTTTGGAAATATTTATATATAATATTTGGAGGGAATCTGGATTGTGTATGGTAAATTTTAGTAGGAAATTTGAATTGAGTTGGGTAAGGAGATCTCATAATTGACGTGGCAGAGTACAAAGGCTTTGGCATACTTGGTCCTTCTTAATAGTGGAAGTGGTTTCCAATAATCTCTAAAAGGCAAGATCTTAGTCAGATGAATAAGCGCTTTTATCAGGTAGATCAGCAGATTCATAAAGGGTTCAGGGTTTTGATCGCCTATTTAAGAGTTCGTTATCCTTATCAATTTTGATATCTTTCAAAAAAGTTGAAATCTATTGGTCATGTTGTGAATTAGGTCTCATTCAATTCTCACCCATATCAGCGTGATTCCCATTATTACAGACAAAGAGTGACAAACTAATTTTATGAAAATAAGTCAAGAGAGTGTCCAAGAAGATATCACCAATGGCCCCTTGGGTTGGGACCATCTAGTACTAAAAAAAGATATCACCAATGGAGTAATATACAACTACAACCAGCAACGCTTGCTACATTGGGTAACAATTAAAGAGTAATTTAATAGAGATTGCAGAACAACCTCTGTTGCATCAAAACCACTCATGTTGTCTAATATGTAACCCCTCATCCCCTAAAAGCAATTCAGCCACTCTAGCTAATTGAGAAAAAGCTGAGGCAGTGACTCCAACTGATGTAACACGTCCTGATGATAAAGTCTTACTAGCTGGAAAAGATGATGGAGAGCTGAATGTATGAAAAGTGAATGTAGGGTTCCACAAAATGGCTAAGTCTATAGTATCCAAGGTAGCTGAGACATAAAGCCTTCACATGTAGGAGGTAACCGCTGTAGCTCAGGAGCAACTGGATTGTCCTTCAGTTGTGTAAATACCTTTCAGAAGCTGCTGGATGTACCACAGATTCGTTGTTGGACTGAAGATGATATTTAGAGCTGTCTGGAATAGGCAATATAAACTCAAAAGTGGTCTAGAACAGAAAAAACTCAGACTGTATGTGTTGTATTTCATATTAAGATCTGTTGATCTATTTGTTGATAATTCCTACCCCATCAGAGGGGGAGTTTCACTACTAAAATTTTTTTCTATATAGTGATTGCCACTTTTCTCTCTCGTTGCAATCACTTTTGCAACCCATTCAATTCAAGTCTGAATCTAGTTTGATAATTTCATAGAGGATATTAGTCTGCGCCCATGTCAGGGAGCAGTTGGGCAAACAAGGTAAGAGGAGCAGGTGGGAGGCCCGCGGCCTCAAACGTTCAAAAATGCCCCAGAGAAACTGGCGGAATAGAAATTTTTTTTAAAAACTGGCGGTCACTATTTCCTCATAAATCCTCACTTGGCAAGCACGATGAAACCAGTACATTAATACGCCGCACTCTCAGCCACTTTTGTTGGTGGAATACGGAGTCTGCGTGTTTCTGGACATCCAACAAACGGCTTTATGTGAAAAATTTTATGGGGATGTGCACACTTTTTTCCTGACCATGGTGTATGTCGCACCTCACTCCATGTCACGTGGTTGGCTGGACCTAGGCTTTGATAACAAAGAGGCAGCAGATGAGGCTGCTGCAGTGCGCGTAGTGATCTACCTCCCCAAAGGGTAATGGGTCATTGAAACAAAACGCACTAGATGGACAAAATCCAACCAAATTTTCCTCACGTTCGACTTCTTGCCTACTATGGTAAAACGTGACATTTTGGAACAACACCTGAAAGATGGTCTTGCTGTATACAGCAAAATACAATCTTTTAAAATGCAACGCTTCACACTGATGCCACACCTGTGCACCGGAAAAGCCATCGCAGTTCTGACCCCAACTGAGGAGATCGCGAAGGACCTAACCCAGATCCTGCACTCCACTTTTATTAATATTGAAGGGCATACCACCCACCCTTTCCGGGTAACTGTGGACAGCGCGCCCCCATCTGCACCCACTGTGATGCGTTTGGCCATAGGGCACATGCATGCCCCACCAAGGAGGGCGTCACATTCCAAGAGCACCCCTCAGCAGCCATGGCCAGCAGAGAGGCGCACTACAAACCAACTGTAAGCACCAAAAGGCTTTCCCATGGGGAGCACAAGGCTTCTACCTACTGGTAAATCCTATTTCCCTGCAAGAGTGGAAGAAGGCCAAGCAGGCCTCCAGGGCCGCAGCCAAGGAAGCGGCCAAAGTCACCACTGCTATCCCACACTCCCAATGCCAGGAGGACATCGAAACCTTTGCAGCAGAAGCAAATCAGGAATCCATCAACCAATCAGATTGGGAAGCCTATGCCAATTGGGCCACCCAATCTGAGGATCCAATGGGGGACTCGATCTCACCCAATCATTGCAACCAAGCTCCAGTTGAAACTGACTTGGGGCCCATCCTACCTGAAAAAATTTTAACCCGCTCAATGGTGCACTGAACTCATCTGCACCACAAAAAAATTGTCTGACGTCGGGAAAACAAAAAGCAAAGGCCAAAGCCAACGCGACTCTTTCCACACAAATTAACAAAAACTCTGATAGCGTTGCTGCTAACACCCACACTGCTGTGAAAGCCCGTGGGGATCTAGAAGAGGCTAGTGGGCCTGGGTGCCCACCCCCTCACACCTAAGGTGCGTTGGGGGAAACCTTCACTTTAGAATGTTGAATATTGCTAGACTCAAGGCCTCGCCATCCCAGGCTAGAAACTGAGTTTTTTACAATAAAAATTACCCGTGGATATCCTGGCCATCCAGGAGTCCCACTGTCTGTGAGGTTCCGAGGAGGCTTGGAAAACAATGTTCCTCCCATCCCTATCCTTTTGGTCAGAGTACTGTGGTGCTAATACAGAAAGATAATTTTTCAAATTATTATCATTGAAAACCTTCCTCAATGGCTGAGTCCTCATTGTCACCTTTTTGTGGGCTGACGTGGTACATGCTATTGTCAACATCTATGCCCCAAATGGTGCACAAGAGCATCAGGAATTTTCTTGTTGGTCAAATCCCTCCCACTACCCCCAGACCCTTTTTTTAGTCAGCGATATGAACTGTTGTCTAAACACTCCAATGGACTGGTGGCCTTCCTCCTCCCATGCCATCCAGGGCCACGTTGAACTTCGCATTCTAAAGGCCACCCTTGGGTTAATGGATGCGCTGCCGCGGCAAAGCCCCGCTGCTTGAGAACATGATGCACCCCCACATCCACAACGGCCAATTAAAGTCCATGCCCCGCATCAACCTTATCCTTACACCGGCAAAATTCCAACCCCAAATATCCCACTTTAGAACAACAAAAATGGAATTCTCTGACCATTGACTGGTCTTGATAACCTACCACCTACCTGTCACAGCTGATAAGGCCCCACATTGGTGCAAAATCCCGCCCCCCGAGCTCGCATCACCTGGATTTTCCACATGGGTGGAATCAGCAACTTTGGCAAAAAGATTTTGTTGCACCGTTTTGCATGGACCCCATTTCCACATGGGCAACTTTCAAAGAAGATACCATCTGCCACTCTCGCCACCTCTCCTCCAGACGCTCACGAGCCTCATCAGCTGTCATTTTGTGCACTCTGGCAGAGTTGGCACACCTGGAGTCCAACATCCCAGCTACAGGATACAGCTCTGCATAGGGCTGGAAGTGGGAGGAGGCAGCCCACCTCAACGCGCTCGAAAGGCAACAAAAACATCAGGTTTGTGTTCAGTACAGGGCCAAACTTATCACAAAAGGTGACAAGTGCACCACATATTTTTTTTAAAAAAATTTGCACCATGCCAGAGTGTGGCCTGCACACAGGTGCGAAGATCAGATGATTCCATTGCAGATATGCCAGCTGAAGTGGCAATCAAAACACAAAAGTATTACTTTGAGTTGTACCAATCTGATCCAATTCAGCCGGCCAAAGTGGCAAAATTTTTCAACTGAGCCCACATCTGCACCATTTCCTGATACCCAGAAATAATGAATTTGATTACTCTGAACAAATAATGGACAGCCATTTGCAGTGCACCAAACTGAAAATGCCCAGGCCCAGATGGCATTCCATATGAATTCTATAAAAAGTACTTCAAATATATAGCCCCACTACTGTTGGCCTCACTTAACCAGAGCCTTTTGGAAATGCGCCTCCTGCCAGGAGGACAAGAGGCCTTCACCATCACACTCTTCAAGAAAGGGGACAAGCTAGACTTAGCCAACTGGCGCCCCATTTCTTTAACCAACATGTATACATAAATTTTAACAAAAATCAAGGCTAACCATTTAGGGACTGTAGCATCTGCCACCATCTCTCTCAGAACAATTCGGTTTCATACCCATAAGGTCGATTTGGGAAACGTGCACTCTGTGGCCAATGCGTGCCAGTCCACAGCCTCTGGGGCACTTGCATTCTTGGACCAACAGAAGGCCTATGATAGAGAAAACTGGGAATACCTCAGGGCCTGCCTCCATAAATTCCGCCTACCCCCTCACTTCATCAACTGGGTGATGCTGCTCACAGAATCTGCAACAATGATAGTGCGTGGCCCTGGCTTCCTAACGGAAGTAGTCCGCCATCAAAGGGCTTGCGATAAGGGGACCCCCTCAGCCCACTCTTATACAACTTCAGCCTTGACCCACTACTGCGAAATGTGAATGCTCAACTCACTTGGGTCCACGTGCCAGGCCAAGCCCCAGTCAAGATAATGGCGTTCGCAGATGATTGTGTGGTTGCGGTGTCTAATAGTCAAGATGCACGCGCGCTTGAAGCTCTCATCCAGGAATGTTTCTGAATGAGCAACGTGGCACTGAACGCCTCCAAAACCGAAATCATCCTCCTTGGTCAGTTTCAGAACTGCTGGGCCCCAGCAATTAGTTCCCAACCCGGCCCATCTGCTCACCCACGTCCACGCTTTACTAACTTAATATACACCGCTCCACTGGTGCTCCCCTTCATGCCACGTCCTACCAATGGACTGGTGCGCCATCTGGGCGTGTGGATGGAGGCAGGCGTGTGTCAGCAGTAATGGAGTGCCATATACTGGACAACGTGACAAAGCGAATCGCCTCTCTCAGAGCCCACCCTACTACCCTCTCTGACAGGGTTGTTCTTGCCAACTCTATGCTCCTATCCAAAGTCTGGTTCGGAGCCCACACCATCCCCTTCTCCCCAAGCTTCTTCAAATCCCTGTATACTTTGCTGCAAGGATGGCTTTGGTCAGGCCGCCCTCCACCAGTACGGCTAGAGGTCATGCTTGGCCCTCATCATCAAGGTGGCATGGGCCTGCTTAACTTCAAAGCCCATGCTGCTAAGATCCTGGGCACCTGGATCATGGCTGTCACCGCTCATACAATCCCTTCCCAACACTGGTCCCGCGCGGCCCGCTCCAACTTCTCCCAAGCCTTGGGCCTCAACAATCCATCAAACCCCCACTCCCTGATGAAATACCTCGCATCACACACATCGGCCACAGGTCCTCACGGGACTAAAACCCACTACAAATGAATATTACTCTTCATGCGAAGCACATAGTGAGAATTCGTATTAGTGGACATACAACCTGAAGAGGCCGCCCCTCTCCTCAGTTCACACAAGAGGTACAGGGGCTACCATCCATGATGGCATGATCCCCATTCGACCCCATGCCCATCCAGGGTGGACTACCTGGACATGATGGACATCCCTTATACCACTGAGACCCAAAAGACATCTGAAATATGCACACCATCCTCTGTTGCAGCCTCAAGTCTTCTCATGTGGGAAGCTGCCTGAGGCGGTGTGTATCATACAGCTGAGCGCTCTAATGCTTTACACTCATCCTGTGTCGTGTGTGGCCAGTATGGAACGCTGTTCCGCCACCTGGAGAAGTGCCCCACCTCTAAAGTGATATGGCGCGAAGTTCAACGTCTGCTGGGCCAGGATCAAACGCATCCCTTCAGTCTGTCAAGAGATATGTTGCTTCATCAATGGCCTCCCCCTTCCACCCTCCCTCCATGCTCTGGTGGTTGTAATCGCCATGTGGACTATCCACACGATTGTCTTGGATGCCATCGCTGGCTCCATCCCCACTCTCCCAGAATCTGTGGACAGCTTCTGGTCTCATTTGGTGAACCACTTTCAAGCGTGGATATTTGGTTACCTCCCACCGCATCGCAGACAGCTGGTCTCCTCCTGGTTCCCAGTCTGGTTCATCAAATCAGACCCCTTCCTCCACACGTGCTCAATAGTGGCTACGCCCCCTACACACGTTCCCTCCCCTTCCCATAAGTGGCGTTCCCGCTGGCAACAAGAGATAGCATCGCTTCTCTGGGGTGCCTCCCCTGGTACTAAGTTTGTCTTTCCTGAGTCATATTCGGAAGTGTCCATCCCATGGTCAGCCTTCCCTGCAATGAATTTATATTTAAATTTAAAAAGATATCTATTAAGAGATTACTAAAAATGTACTAAAGCCAATAAGTTTCAGCATGATCAAGTATATTGGCCAACAATATCATGATAGGAGCTATTTTCAACTCTATGATCTCTAAAATTCTTTTATTGACTCATATATCTCCTATTGCCAATAAAAAGTGCTTTACAGACAAATTTTGCTAATATTAGGTTTTACAATCAGTCAAAAGCATAGTTTTTATACAATTAATGCAACACTCTTAAGTCTAATAAAGTGAAAAGGTTTTATAAGAATTTAATGTAAGTAGGGTTATTTCATAGAATGCAATATCTAAGATTTGCGAGATGAGTAACCCATTTAAGTTCCAGTATCAAGAACTTTATATGTATGGAGGTATTAAGTAACAATATCAGATCTCCAATAGTTATAAGGTATCATTTTAAGGATCAAGGTTCTTATATCTGCATCTATCATGATCCTTGAGTTTCCAGAGAAAGTCTACTGAAACCTAATAACCATAATCACTTGATCCTTAGGATTAAGGCTGTCAGAGATTTGGAGTATATGACCACTGGAGCTCTCATGGATAACTAATTAGTAATAATAGAAAGTGTATATTTATGATGGATTTTTTTTAAAAATAGCTGTACATGTTTTGTGAGTGTGACGAGAGTGTCTATAACTTTTCCAGAAAAACTAATAACAAAACTGTCCACACCTTAAATGGTGCAATAACTTCTGTGCTTAGAAAATAAACCTAGGACACTGACTTAAGGAGGTATATACCATGAGGCCAGTAACAGGTAGCATAAAGTAGATAAATATCGACAAGCAAAGTCCTTTATTTGTAAGAGAGATGATCAAAAGAGAGATTAGTTAGGGAAAAACTAATTTAAAAGAAAATTGGGAATTTGGGCATCAATCAATTTTTGGGCTTGGAAATGACTCTAGCTAATATCTTGAAGCCCCCACTAATAATAGTTTTTTAGCACTAGTGGTGCCCAACTAAAAGGGGAGCCACTACGCATCTTTATTTTTAAATGAGCCAAACAAAGGGATTAATAAAAATAAAAAATCCTAATATGGCACCTCAGCTAACAGCCTAGAAAGCCTATATTAGAAGGTGAGGAAACTATGGGGAAAATTTTTGTTTAGCATCCTCTTTAGCTGGCAGACCATGGAGGACAACATAGGGATTGGGGCATCTTCAACGTGTGGCATAAAGAGGTATAATTGTGGGCTTTCTTTGTTAATGAGGCTGGTGGTGTCAATCGCCTCAACATATTGAGCAAGTTGATGTTCAGCAAAAGTGATGAGAGCAAGCACACAAGTGAATGCCTTTGTGCGCTGGCAGGTTTGGGGATAATTGGGGTCAAACAGAGAAGTTTTGCTGCATCAATGCAAGCGTGGCTTGCTCCAAAATGAGCTCCTCAATTTCATATTTTGCATCCTCATCAAAATCTTGTGAAAAAAATCGGGATGGGAATACCCTCAACAAGGGGTTCCATCGCCTCATGGAGATGTTGATGGAGGAGGGTGTTGGCGGAGCAGCTTCTGCTTCTACCGCCATTTTGTTTACATTTTTTAACTAGGGAAACCGTTTTTAGATTGAAAATGGTGGGGACGCAAATTGTGAGGTTTTACAAAAATTTCTCCAAAGCAAAATCTAGCTTGACATTATATGCTGGTCGCTATCATCAAACCATTTGAATGCCTCAAATGGAAATAACTTGGATAATGCTGGGCCAGCCACTGTAGCTGGTGCATTGGTGGAACCTGATTGGCTGCAAACGGTTGGCCACAGCAGCTCAGCCAAAACTGTCTCAGCCATTGGCTCAGGATTTCATGATTCTGATGAATTTTTAAAAATTATAAATTATGATTGGCTGCTGCTTTGAAAGCAGTGCCAGAATTAGCTGAGGTTGGGGATGGGAAGATTGCGACTCACTCAAAAAAAATGGGTGAGGCAGCAGCTGTCTTGACGCTAGAAGGAGGAGTGGCAGAAGCGGTGGAGGTGGAAGCCATGGGGCACTTGCACTTTGAATGATCTAATTTGAAGCATAAGGGGCATATGGTGCGGCCATTTTTGACACTTGTCCTAAAATAATGAGCAGGTGTGGATCTGATCATAGTGCGGGGGGAATCATGAGGTGAGCGTTGCAATGGAAAGTATGGATCATTGCAAAGGCGTGAGGCCCTGCCAACTGACTTGCCCCATTGGGAACACAAACTGCAAGATGGGGTCTGCACCATAAATGGCCAAAGTCTCCATTAGTTTGTGGTGAAGGCGTTCAGGGGAGAGAAATGATGGCACCCTGGCAAATTGGACCACCAAAGTTGCTTTATCAGGGAGCTGTTTGTGAACAGTGTGGATTGGAATATTCTTATAAATTATTGGCAGCTTAGATGCTGCTGCATCAGCTTCTGAGCAGAAGCCAAGATCAAAATTTCCCTTAAAAGGGGCAGAAGTTGATATAGTCAGCAGGTTTAAAAACTGCCATGACCATCTTGATGATAGCCAAGCTTGTGTATGGGAAAAGATTCCCATATTTGACCCAGAGGCTGAAATGCAAATTGCTCCTTGGATGCACCAAAGGGCTCTAGAGTACCACTTGGGATCTTGCGAGGTGGTGGGCCAAGTCCTGAGGGGGACATAACGCCCAGTAGCATTGGGAGGGCTAGCAGAGCCATCCCAGGTGCGCTTCAGCAGCAGCCAAAAGATGCCATATGGCGGCACATTACCACCCCAAGCTGTGGCAGCAGGCGTTGATTGCAGCAACATATGTAAGTCTTGGCTCATTTGAGCATTCGCTTTTTATATTTTTTAAAAAATCCAAGTTTCGCTTCAAGTTGGCTATCAAAGTGAAAGAAAGATCTTTTATTTTTTTATTTTTTATTTATTGTGGGGAAGGCCGACCATGGGACAGACACTTCTGAATATGACTCAGGAAAGACAAACTTAGTACCAGGGGAGGCACCCCAGAGAAGCGATGCTATCTCTTGTTGCCAGCGGGAACGCCACTTATGGGGAGGGGAGGGAACGTGTGAAGGGGCCGTAGCCACTATTGAGCACGTGTGGAGGAGGGGTCTGATTTGATGAATCAGACTGGGAACCAGGAAGAGACCAGCTGTCAGCGACGCGGTGGGAGGTATCCAAACATCCACGCTTGAAAGTGGTCCACCAAATGGGACCGCAATCTGTGTACCGCTTCTGGGAGAATGGGGTGGAGCCTGCGATGGCATCCAAGACAATCGTGTGGATATTCCACATGGCGATTGCAACCACCAAAGCATGAAGGGAGGGCTGAAGGGGGAGGCCATTGATGGAGCGAACATATCTCTTGACAGACTGAAGGGATGCGTTTGATCCTGGCCCAGAAGACGTTGAACTTCGCGCTATATCACTTTAGAGGTATAAACACTTCTCCAGGCGGTGAAACAGTGTTCCATACTGGCCACACACGACACAGGATGAGTGTAAAGCGTTAGAGCGCTCAGCTGTATGATACACCCGCCTCAGGCAGCGCCACACATTGGAGCGGACTTGAGGTTGCAACAGAGTATGGTGTACATATTTCCAGATACATTTTTGGGTCTCAATGGAATAAGGAAGTCCATCATGTCCAGGTAGTCCACCCTGGATAGGACATGGGGTCGAATGGGGATCACGCCATCATGGATGGGTAGCCCCTTTACCTCTTGTGTGAACTGAGGAGAGGGGCGGCCTCTTTGAGCTGTATGTCTGCTAATACGAATTCTCCACTCAGCGCTCCGCATGGAGAGGAGGATTCGTTTGTAGTGGGTTTAGTCCTGTGAGGACCTGTGGCCGATGCATGTGAAGCGAGGTATTTCATCAGGGAGTGGGGGTTTGATGGATTGTTGAGGCCCAAGGCGCGGGAGAAGTTGGAGCAGGCTGCGCGGGACCAGTGTTGGGAGGGGAGTGTAGGGGTGGTGACAGCCGCAATCCAGGTACCCAGGATCTTGGTGGCATGAGCTTTGAAGTCAAGCAGGCCCATGCCACCATGTTGAAGGGCCAAACATGACCTTTAACTGCACTGGTAGAAGGCGGCCTGACCAAAGCCATCCTTGCAGCAAGGCGTACAAGGATTTGTAGAAGCTTGGGGAGAAGGGGATGGCATGGGCTCCATACCAGAATTTGGAGAGGAGCATGGAGTTGGCTAAAACATCCTGCCAGTAAGGGAAGTAGGGTGGGCTCTGAGAGAGGCGATTCGCTTTGTCACGTTATCCAGAATATGGCACTCCATTACTGCTGACGCATATCCGCCTGCCTCTATCCACATGCCCAGATGGCGTACTGGTCCTATGGTAGGATGTGGCACGAAGGGGAGCACCAGTGGGGCGGTGTGTTTTGAATTAGTAGGGCGAGGACGTGGGAGAGCAGATGGGCCAGGTTGGGAACTAATTGCTGGGGTCCAGCAGTTCTGAAACTGACCAAGGAGGATGATTTCAGTTTTGAAAGCGTTCAGTGCCGCGTTGCTTACCAGGGAATACTCCTGGATGAGAGCTTCAAGCGCGCGTGCATCTTGATTGTTAGACACCCCCACCACACAATCATCTGCGAACGCCATTATCTTGACTGGGGCTTGGCCTGGCACGTGGACCCCAGTGAGTTGGGCATTCACATTTCGCAGTAGTGGGTCAAGGCTGAAGTTGTATAAGAGTGGGCTGAGGGGATCCCCTTGTCGCAAGCCCCTTTGAGAACGGACTACTTCCGTTAGGAAGCCAGGGCCACGCACTATCATGGTTGAAAAATCTGTGAGCAGCATTACCCAGTTGATGAAGCGAGGGGTAGGCGGAATTGATGGATGCAGGCCCTGAAGTATTCCCAGTTTACTCTATCTTAGGCCTTTTGTTGGTCCAAGAATACAAGTGCCCCAGAGGCTGTGGACTGATACACATTAGCCACAGAGTGCACGTTATCCCAAATTGACCTTCTGGGGATAAAACCAAATTGTTCTGTGGAGATGGTGGCAGATGCTACACTCCCTAACGGTTAGCCATGATCTTTTGTTAAAATTTTGGTGTCTGTGTTTGTTAGAGAAATGGGGCGCCAGTTGGCTAAGTCTAGCTTGTCCCCTTTCTTGAAGAGTGTGACAGTGAAGGCCTCATGTCCTCCTGGTAGGAGGCGCGTTTCCATCAGGCTTTGGTTAAGTGAGGCGAGCAGCAATGGGGAACTATATTTGAAATATTTTTTGTAGAATTCATATGGAATGCCATCTGGGCCTGGGCATTTTTGGTTTGGTGCACCGCGAATGACTGTCCATAATTCGTTCAGAGTAATCAAATTCATTATTTCTGGGTATCAGAAAATGGAGCAGATGTGGGCTCAGTCGATAAATTCTGCTACTTTGGCCTGCTGAATTGGGTTGGAGTGGTACAACTCAGAGTAATACTGTTGCGTTTTGATTGCCACTTCAGCTGGTGTATCCGCTATAAAATTATCCAATCTTCGCACCTGTGTGCAGGCCATGCTCTGGCGTGGTGCGAAAATTTTTTAAAAAAATGTGCGGTTCACTTGTCGCCTTTTGTGATGCGTGTGGCCCTGTACTGAACACAAACCTGATGTTTGTGTTGTCTTTCGAGTGCGTTGAGGTGGGCAGCTGCCACTGCCCACTTCTGTCCCCATGCAGAGCTGTATCCTGTAACTGAGGTGTTGGACTCTAAGTGTGCCAATTCTGCCAGAGCGCGCGAGATAACCGCTGATGTGGCTCATGAGCATCTGAAGGAGAGATGGTGAGAGTGGCAAATGGTGTCATCTTTGAAAGTTGCCCATGTGGAAATGGGGTCCGCGCAAAACGGTGTAACAAACTTTTTAGCCATAGTTGCCTCTTCTACCCACGTGGAAAATTCCTGGTATCCCGAGCTTGGGGGGCGGGTTTTGTACCAATGTGGGGCCTTAGCAGCTGTGATAGGTAGGTGGTAGGTTAGCAAGACCAGTCGATGGTCAGTTAATTCCAATTTTGTTGTCTTGAAGTGGGAGATGTGGGGTTGGAATTTTGCCAGCGTTAGAATAATGTTGATGCAGGTCATGGACCTTAATGGGCTGTTGTGGATGTGGGGCCATGTCATGTTTTTGAGCAGCGGGGCATGCCATGACAGCGCATCCATTAACCTGAGGGTGGCCTTTAGAACGCATAGTTCTACGTGACCCTGGGGGGCGTGGGGTGAGGAAGACCACCGGTCCATTGGTGTGTTTAGCCAACAGTTCATGTCACCAACTATGAAGGAGTCTGGGGGTAGTGGGAGGGATTTGACTGACGCAAAAAATTCATTATGCTCACGTGCACCATTTGGGGCATAGATGTTGATGATTGCATGTGCTACGTCGGCCCACAAGAAGGTGACAACAAGCACTTGGCCATTTAATAATGTTTCTGAGGATAAAAATTTGAGAAACTTATTTTTCTGAATTAGTACCCCACAGTGCATCAACTAAAAGGATAGGGATGGGAGGAGCATTGTTAGCAAGCTTCCTCGGAACCTCATGGGCAGTGGGACTCCTGGATGGCCAGGATATCCACGGGTAAATTGTGTTGTAAAAAACTCAGTTTCCTAGCCCAGGATGGGGAGGCCTTAAGTCCAGCAATATTCAACATCCCTATGGTGAAGGTTTCCCCATTGCACCTTAGGTGTGAGGGGTGGGCCCCCAGGCCCACCAGCCTCTTCAAGGTCCCCACGGGCTTTCACAGCAGCGTGGGTGTTAGCAGCAACGCTATCAGGGTTTTTGTTAATTTTTGCAGAGAGTCGCGTTGGCTTTGGCCTTCACTTTTGGTTTTCCTGACGTTGGACGAATTTTCTGTGGTGCGGGTGAGTTTGGTGCACCATTGAGCGGGTCAAAAAAAAATTTTCAGTTGGGATGGGTCCCAAGTCAGTTTTGATTGGAGCTTGGGTGCAACAGTTGGTTGAGATCAAATCTCCCATAGGACCCTCGGATTGAGTGGCCCGCTCAGCATGGGCTTCCCAATCTGATTGGATGATGGATTCCTGAGTTGCTTCTGCCGCGAAGGTCTCCATGTCCTCCTGGCATTGTGAGTATGGGATAGCGGTGATGGCTTTGGCCGCTTCCTGGCCGTGGCCCTACAGGCCTGCTTGGCCTTCTTCCACTCTTGTGGGGGGATAGGCTTTACCAGTAGGTAGCAGCCTTGTGCTCCCCATGGGAAAGCCTCTTTGGTGCTTGCGATTGGTTCATAGTGCGCCTCTCCGCTGGCCATGGCCATTGAGGGGTGCTCTTGTAATGTGACGCCCTCCTTGATGGGGCATGCATGTGCCTTATGGATGAATGCATCACAGTGGGTGCAAATGGGGGGCGCGCTGTCCACGGTCACCTGGAATGGGTGGGTGGTATGCCCTGCGATATCAATAAAAGTGGAGTGCAGGATCTGGGTTAGGTCCTTCAACGATCTCCTCAGTTGGGGTCAGAACTGCGGTGGCTTTGCCGGTGCATAGGTGTGGCATCAGCATGAAGTGTTGCATTTCAAAAGATTGTTTTTTGCCATATACGGCGAGACCACCTTTCAGGTGTTGTTCCAAAAAGTCACGTTTTACCATAGTAGGCAAAAAGTCAAACGTGAGGAAAATTTGGTTTGATTTTGTCCATCTGGTGCATTTAGTTTTGGTGACCCATTGCCCTTTGGGGAGGTTGACCACTATGCGCACCGCTGCAGCCTCATCTGCTGCCATTTTGCTTTTGAAACCTAGGTCCAGCCAACCACGTGACATTGAGTGAGGTGCAATGTACACCGCGGTCGGGAAAATTATGTGTACATCTTCACAAAATTTTTCCCATAAGGCCATTTTTTGGATGTCCAAAAACATGCAGACTCCAAATTCCGCCAATGAAAGTGGCTGGGAGTGTGGCGTGTTGATGTACTGGTTGCATCATGATTGCCATGCGACTATCTCTGGGGAAATAGTGACCGCCAGTTTTTTTGTATTTTTGTCTATTCCACCGGATTCTCTGGGGCGTTTTCGAATGTTGGAGGCCGCGGGCCTTCCACCTGCTCCTCTTACCTTGCTTGCCCAACTGCTCCCTGACATGGGCGCAGACTAATCTCCTCTGTGAGATTATCAAACTATATTCAGTCTTGAATTGAATAGGTTGCAATAGAGATTGCAATGAGAAAGAAAAGTGTGAAAGAAATATCTTATTCATAATAGTTTTATAAATTAAGGAACAAAAACTTGAGACTTTAATACCAACTAATCACCCCATCATTTATAATATTAAATTTTATGAACGATGCAATATACTTTTCAAAATTAAATGTAATATACCATCTTTATTAGTACTATAATGTGTAATCTTTAACCAATAGATGTAATGTCTGAGCCCCCATCATTCAGTTTCTAGAGATTACATGGGCCTTCTTGGCCTTAACCCAACGTTTAGTTACAGTAAATCTAAGGTCAGGGAGGGTAGCCAACTTGACTCCTTTGGCCTGGCCTATATCCTCCTTGTCCTTGCAATCCACTCCCAAGATTTTGTCATTTAACCATGATATTGAACCGCAATAGAAGTGATATAACAGCATTATGCGATTACACTATTTTCCAAACTATTTTATAAGATTTCATAAATGCAAATCAATCAACAGTTTAAAGTAAAATATAGTTATGTTTCAAGTTTTGTATAATTATGATATATAGTTTCTAGAATTAAAAAAAGGGATTTAAGTTAAAAAATAAGTATCATAGCTTCAAAGCTCTAATTGGGACCTTTTATGCAGTATCTTTTGGTGAAACCCCAAGTTAGATTTTAAATGGACATGTTTTTTACTAATATATGATTGATTCTTAAATGTTATGCAATATTATTTTTTAGCAATATTATAATATTATAAAGATACTATCTACTATACTAGCAGCCCATAAAATGTTTTAAGGCCATATATTATAATGACTCTATTTATATATTGTGGGCTCCACCAATAGATGCCACAAATTATTCTTAAAATATATGAAACTTACTTTTAAATTAAAAGTAATAATAAACGCTTTTTAAAGTTTTTTATCTTTTTTATTGTTAATGCGGGGCAAGCCAAAAGCTCTTCTATTTGATACTAGTATTTCATATTTTATCTAGTTTGAATCTTGGGGCCATGGTAATTTGAGGCTATAGTATTAAAAAGCTGAGTCATCCAAATTAGGAAATATAGGCTTTTGGCCTATCAGAATGAGGGTAAATATTTTGTGGCAAAACCAACTCTGTGGTAATGATTTGATAAATTGTACCCAATCACCGGTGGGTAAGATCTTCTCACCTCAGGGGATAACAGACCCGTGTGGTAATGGACACCTCAAATTTGGCTGAGGAGTCAGAGCAATCCTACTATCAGTTCTTACCTTATTAAACTGATTAGGATTATAAAGCATATTTTCCCAATGGGTAGGGTTCCACTGAGAATCTGCCAAGGTCTTTTCGCTGTTGGTACTCATATCCTCATTAACCATATTATTGTTCAAAAATCAAACATGTAATTGGCTGATCATTGTAGTGGACTTGGGGGCATTCTTACCTCCAACATTCTTTTTCAAAAGTTGAGAAGGAGAATGTCTGACATTGCCCCCCTCAAGAATGTTGGGGGGAGTGTAGGGCTGTAGAAAGCAGCCATGTACCCGGTTTATGGTAATTCCTGTAGCCAAAGACTTTATAGAATATCATTTCCTCTCTTATACGTGAAGGTAAATGGTCCCTCCCAGATTAATCCAAGTTTGCCACTTCAAGGAGTTATGCGATTGTGGTAATATAAAACCATATCTGACACTTGGAATGAAGGTAGGGGAGCCCAAAGCTCATTGGCAGCTTGGCCTTCTTTAGTGACAGTTTTGGCTAGGTTGGTCATAGCCTCTGATTGAAACTGAATGATGCGGTTAGCTAACCTTCACATGGCTTTCTCAGGCTCCTCTCCTCTAGAGAAGACATCCTTAGCTAGAAGAGCAGGTATGCCTGGTTCCCTGCCATACAAAACTCGGAAAGGGGACATTTTCAAGATCTGGTGATAGCTAATTTGATAAGCCATAAGAGCGCTAGGGAGATAATGATCCCAATGGAGGGGATCAGATGAGGCCATTTTCTGTAAGATAGAAACCAAAGTGCCATTTGCTCGCTCCACCATACCATTGGTTGATGGGTTATATGGAGCTGAGAATAGTTGGTGGGCTCCCATGGAGGTAGCCAAGATTTTAACTACTCTGGAGGTGAAGTTTTTCCGTTGTCGCAGAGTAGTACTTGAGGGTACCCATGTCAAGTGAAAATATTTTGATGGAGAAAGGTGGCAGTGGCCTTAGAAGTTTGGGCTAGCAGCACCACAGCTTCAACCCACTTCGTGAAGTGGTCAATACCTACCAAGATATATCTGTTTCCACCTGTGGTCTGAGAAAGCGGCCCTATTACGTCCAAGCTTATGGTATGAAATGACTGTTGCAGGGTAGTCAGCTGATATTGATATCTAGTCTTGAGCCAAGACTGCTTCTTACACGTAAGGCAAGCATCCAAGACTTCAATGATGGCTTCCATGATTCCCTCCCAAAAATACCGATCCTTAATACACTTGTAGGTTTTCTTTACTCCTTTCATGGCCTAAAGTTGAATGAGCTTCCAGGATAACAGGTACGCGTTCTGAGGGCCATAGGTAAGGCAATCACTTCGCCCCTACTTGTTTATCCAACTTCCCGTTTTCTACTTTTTAAAGGAGTGCCAGGCCAACATCCTCTGTACAGGCTCATCCTCATCTTCCCAGTCATTTGGGGTCATTAAAAGATCATACAGCTGCTCCGCTTCACTGTTATCTAGGTGAAAGATGGGCAGCCAAGTTAACTCATCAACATTCATGTGGCGATTACCAGCGCGGTGTTCAATCTTTATGTCGTAATGCTGGAGCTTTAGAGCCCAGCGAGCTAACCGCCCCATAGGGTCCTTCATGTTTTGTAACAATTTAAAAGATGCGTGGTCCATAATTACAGTGAAAGAGGTCCCATACAAGGAAGGGCGGTAGTGCTTTACTACTAGTAGAATGGCAAGACACTCCTTCTCAGTAACACTATAGTTGCATTCCGCTTTTGATAGCATCTTACTAAAATATGAGACAGGATGATCTACCCCTTTTTCATCCAGTTGGGCTAGGATGGCCCCTACGGCGTAGTCTGAGGCGTCTGTAAGCAAAATAAACGGTTTTCCATAATTGGGATGCCTTAGGATAGGCTGTTTTTGTAGCAGCAGCTTCATTGTTTCAAAAGCAGCCTTCCGTTCAGTGCCCCATTGAAAAGGGATATTATTTTTCAGTAAATGAACAAGGGGCTCGCTGAGTTGGGCAAACTTAGGGATGAACTGATGGTAATACCCCATCATCCCTAGAAATACCTGTATATCCCGTAGATTTTTGGGGGAGGCATTCTGGCAATCGCTTCAACCTTATCTTGTATGGGTTGGATACCCTCTCAAGAAATGGTATGTCCGAGGAAGTCTAATTTCTTTTGGAAAAAAGTACACTTCGAAGGTTTTAACTTGATATTTGAGCATCGTAAGCGTTGGAATATCTCCTTCAAATGATCAAGGTGTTTGTTAAAGTACTTTGAGAATACGGTAATGTCATCCTGATAGATGATGATGCAGGTTAACTTAAGATCCTGCAAAATGTGGTCCATCACACGTTGGAAAGAGGCAGGTGCATTGCACAACCCTTGGGGTAATCGCGTGGGTTGGAAAAGACCTTCACTGCATATCAAAGCGCATTTCTCCTGCTCTTGGGGAGATAGATCCATTTGCCAATAACCACTGGCCAAGTCCATGGCGGAGAAAAGTTCAAGCCTGAGAGCTGGGTCAGGGCGTCATCAATGCATGGGATAGGATAGC
Source organism: Massospora cicadina (assembly GCA_022478985.1). Lineage (NCBI taxonomy): Eukaryota > Fungi > Entomophthoromycota > Entomophthoromycetes > Entomophthorales > Entomophthoraceae > Massospora > Massospora cicadina. The sequence goes on along the minus strand of JAKSZP010001525.1, from coordinate 14,528 downwards.
TATCCTTTTTCATAAGATTGTTTAACCTGCAATAGTCCATAGCTATTCAATGACCTCCATTTTTCTTTTTAATTAGCAAAAGGGGAGACCAAGGGCTTTGCAAAGGAACTAATAACCCTGCGTCTAATAACTGCGTGAGTTCCGTCCTCATTTGTTGCTCCTCCACCTTTGACTTGCAATAAGGTTTTGACCTAATGGGATGGACATCACCCATATCGATGGAGAGGCACCAGCCCTTCATGTGGCCATAATCATTGTCTGACTTCAAGAATATATCACTATACTCATCCAGGAGAGTATGCACTTTCTCCAACTCATCTGAAGTCAGCTCATCTGAGATATGGACATTCGGTAAGGTACATACCAGGTTATCTGCAGGCAGGCCTAAATCTGCCATTGAGCCAACGGAGCGGATTTGTTCAACTTCCTCCACAGGGAGTAAAAACCCTTTGCCCACCTCCTGATGCTTTCTTACAATTATGTCCTTTTTGGTGAGGTTTCCCAACAGTAGAGTAATAGGCCTCTTATAGGCTAGTTCTAAAACGCCAGGCAATACCTGAGGCTCAAAAGGGCTAACTCCGTCAATGCTTAAGAGGTGTAATAAGCAGTGGTGAGGGATTTTGAAAGTGATTTTCGTGTCTACCACCCGTTGTTCACCAGGCTTAATTACCACCTCATTGGCCACATAAAACGGAATACCTTCGATAGCATCCACTGAATCAGGCAATTGCTTTGTATTGCGCCCAGAGGTGGTATAGTGTATAGGTAAAGCGGAAAGTGGGTACTCAACCATGTAAGAGTATTCCTTCTTGCTGGGTTCTTTATTGGCTAGAACTAAGGGGACTTCATAATTAAGCAATGACAGGAACCCCTGCTTCATATTGATAATACCTTCATATTCAATCATAAACTGAGTACCTATGAGCATATCATAGCGTTGTTATCCAAAGCCACTGCGGGGGCTGATAGAATAAGCTTCCCAATACAAATGGGAAGGGATGAGTAAGCGCCAAGTGCGCGGGTGTTGTTGGGACCAGCGGTTCCAAAGTCTTGGTTGTACTCCAAGTCAGGTGCAAGTTTGATCTTTTTCATCAACTTGGAGGAGATTACGTTCACCGGGGAGCCTGTATCTAGGATAGCCATCACCTGAACTTTTTGGATAACCACTTCGACCTTAGTAAATATCCCCCCAAAAGTGGGCGATAGCGCTAAGGCCTCCTTAATATGAAAAGTGGAGGTTAATTTGCGCGCGATCTCAGGGTAATTTTTCAGGATGGACTGCAGGGTATGGCCAGGCTGGAGAGGGCAAATAAGGTTAGACAAGACCGCATCTGTGTCACTGGTAGTGTCGATAATGGCCAGTTCCCCTAGAACTTGACAGAGATACGTCTCTTCAGGTATGGTGGCCTCATCTACTCCTCCAGCGTTCAAGAGATTGGAGATTTCCACTTCAGCAGGTACTCCTACAACGAAATAGCCAACCTCATCTGTACCCCCTCAGAATCATCCCCAGGGGTTTTGGTAACGCGAGGTAATGGCATAAGCTGTTTAAATGAATCAGGCACATGAGATTTGTCAGCAATAGGTGTGCCTTTCCCTACGCCGACATTACTTTTCCCTGCTCCTGTTCCTCCACGTCAGCTTTCTTTTTCCAGCACACAGCCTCCTTGTGTCCAAACTTGTAGCAGTATTCACACCAAGGGCGTTCAGGACGTTTTGCTTTGGTTTTCTGCTCCTCAGGGCCCATTATCTGAAGGGGCTCCTTCTAGTCTTCAATAGCTAGGGCCTGAGGCTTAAGCTTTGGATCCTCAATGGTTAAAACGCAAGGACAGGATACTGCTCCGCAAGAAACTTCAGGCTTATGGAAGTCAGTGACACTATTTAACGCCTCCTTGATACCTTGAATGGTACAGAAATAGCGTTTAACTGAGGTGATGTGCATCGCTAGAGGAGGGTGAGATGCCACTCAAGTCAAAAAGGCAGCTACAGCATCATCCAAAATCAACATCTTTGAAGTTAACAATGTCTGTGCTTCCATATAAGATCGTTCCACAAAAGCAATCACTGACTCCCTTTTCAGATACTCATATGCATAAAGGCTTGCTTTTTCATGCTTAAAGCCTTTTTTGAGCCGAACGTGTTTATGAGGGCCTCTTTAACCCCAGACCAGGTGCTAAGAGCATCCATATGTGGGACCATCACCTCCTGTGCCATGCGACCCAAACAGGAAAGGATATGTTTGGCCTTCTGACAATCGGTCGCCCCTTCCATAGCCACTTCATAAATGTATAAAAATGAAGCAATGCTGCCCTCGCCAGGGATAAACTTGTCTTTGAACGTCAGTTTGAATGAACTAAAGTCATCCCCAGTAAGGGTATGAATAGCTGGAGCTTCTGCTTCTGGGGTTTCAGAGTGATAGTTTAACTGGTCAAAGGTGCGCGAAAGGCGATCAAACTGGTCTTGCATGGCTTTAAGCCAGGTTTTCATTTTGGAGAGGGCTTCTTGGGGCCTAGATTCACATAGTTTCAGTCGAGCTTCAATCCCAAATTTGTGAGTTTTAAGATCTTCCACTCAGCTCTCCATTGCATTGACTTGGAAATGGAGTTGTGACACCAGCGAGCTTAGGTTTAATTGAGCAGTTTCCACAGCTTCCACGCTTTTCTTCAGCTCTTCTTTCATTTGTTTACACCCTTCATCATTAAGAGAGTGTGAACTTGGGCCATGTACTCCATCCTTGATCTGCTCATACTTCCGCTTGACCTGCGTCAATCAACTAAATACTTCCTTCAACAGCACAGGGCTTTCTAGCGAAGCTTTTATCACTTTCACTTCAGTTTCACATTCATTCAGGCGACGCGCCAAATATTTGGTAATTTCAAATGAAGCTTTGAGAGCTAGCTCCTTTTCTAGCTGAACAACCTTGGCCGCAAGGGTGGAGGTGGCGCTAGATGGTTCAAGCAATAGATGGCGTTTGAGCTCATCAACACATGAAAAGGCCTGAGTTAACTGTTGCTCCACCACAGCCACACGCTGTTCATATTCCTCTTGAGGGACATAGTTGGGGGCTAAAAGGTCCCAGTGCGTTTGCTCATTGTGCTTTTCAAGTTCATTAGCAAACTCCTCCAACAACAAGCGGGTGCTAGCGGTGGAAGCGTTCAGTTTATCCCTAAGATCTTCATGGCCTCCTCGACATACTTTACAATCCCAGTGTCCATGGTAGTAAGTTGATCATACAGCTAAATGATGAAGTTGCGATTAGCTTCCACACCAGATCTGATTGCTCCAAGATGTTTGGAGGTCAGTTGGTACAACTTATCATAGGCTAAATTTAGAGCTGCATGGGTATCTAAGTTTTGATGTAGCTCTTTGTATTGTCTAGCTAAGAGATGCAACATGGGGACCAAGGCGGGGTGAGCAAACTTACATATGTAGGTGGTCAAATTTGTAAGCTGGCTATAGGTCTCCGAGAGGACACTAGTCTCATAGAGAAACAAGTGGCGTTCCTCTACTAACGACGCTTGTTCATGGGATGCAGTGTCACCAGGGTTAAGGATGCCATGAGTAAGGTCTCTCATGGCTTCAGTGGCTGGCCAGGTATTGTGGTAAGACTCAGGTATTAATATGCGCTCAAATCGTTCTTCTCCAAACAACAAAGTGGTAGGGCTGTCCATTTAATCCTCATCTTCAGCCCCTTCCCTATTTTGCACCCAACAGGTGACACTCTCCATTGCTTAAATACTTTATCAAAGTATACAGGGTGACCCCCTGTAGTGAGCACCAGTTTGTGGGATCCACAGATAGATGCAACAAATTATTTTTAAAAATATATGAAAGTTACTTATAAATTTTTAAATTCTATTCGAGGTAGGCCAACCTGGGGATGATACCGCACTGATTAGTGAAGTGAAGAAAATGGGAAAGGAGGATAAAACCTGGAAAACCTCCATGCGCGGCGTATGATAGGCCAGGAATTCCATGGACCGCCTTTGCTATTTGCTATCTTGGTTCGGGGCATTGGCGTACAAAACCAACACAGTCAAAATCGTCCCCTACCCAAAGTCCATTACTGGGATCAAACTTGGGAGGCAGTGGTAGAGGGTCTATATACTACCACTGGGGTATCCTCCCTTACTTACTTTTAAATTAAAAGTAATAATAAACGCTTTTTTTATTTTTTTATCTTTTTTATTGTTTATGCAGGGCAAGCCAAAAAGCTCTTCTATTTGATACTTGTATTTCATATTTAAACTAGTTTGAGTCTTGGGGCCATGGTAATTTGAGGCTATAGTATTAAAAAGCTGAGTCATCCAAATTAGGAAATATAGGCTTTTGGCCTATCAGAATGAGGGTAAATATTTTGTGGCAAAACCAACCCATGTGGTAATGATTTGATAAATTGTACGCAATTACCGGTGGGTAAAATCTTCTCACCTTGGGGGAGAACAGACCCATGTGGTAATGATTTGTTAAATTGCACCCAATCACTGAAGGGTAAAATCTTCTCACCTCAGGGGACAACAGACCCCGTGTGGTAATGGACACCTCAAATTTGGCTGAGGAGTTGGAGCAATCCTACTATCAGTTCTTACCTTATTAAACTGATTTTGATTATAAAACATATTTTCCCGATGGGTAGGGTTCCACTAAGAATCTGCCAAGGTCTTTTCGCCATTGGTACTCATATCCTCATTAACCATATTATTGTTTAAAGATTGAACTTGTAATTGGCCAATCATTGTAGTGGATTTGGGGGCATTCTTACCTCCAACATTCTTTTTTTTAAGTTGAGAAGGAGAATTTCTGACATATATAAACTCTTAAGCCAACTATAATCAAACTCAAAAAATACAATATATATAAGCGGCAATATTACTATAAGAGCATTATATTAGTATTTATGATATAGTAGCTAAATAACCATTCTATTTATTAAGTAGAAATTTTATTTTGATAGATTTAGTAATGAGCAACAAGAAAATAGATATCATGATCATTACAAGTGCCTTATACAAAAATTTAAATTTTCTATGGGGAAGGCCACCATGGGATGGACACTTCCAATAAAAACCAACAACATAACATCAAGAAACCACAAGGGCACCCAGAGGAGCTGAATCTACTCCTGTTGCCAGAAGGACCACCAATGTAAGAAAGAGAGAGCGGCAGAAGAGGTCTGGGCTAAAACTGAACATGAATGAAGGAAAGGGTCCAATGAGAGGAACCAGATAGGGACCAGGATGAACCCAACTGGCTGTGGTGGGATGACAGTTGGCCAAACAACCAGGCTTGGAAGTGATCTGTAAGGTGAGAGTGGAAGCGGTACACCGACTCATGGAAGGTTGAGGTAGTGCCAGAAAGAGCGTCAAAGACAATAGTGTGGATCTTCCATAATGCAATTGCTACTAAAAAGCATGTTTTGCGAAGGGTGGATTGGGGAGGTCATGGAAAAGGCAAAAAAAAAAAAAAATTTCTTAGACAGGTTGAAAGTCTTTACTTGCTCCTGATAAAAGAGATGCATAAAATACGACCAGATCGCCTGTGATGGCAGGCAATCTTCCAAGCAATTGACTAATGACCTGTACTGACCACACATAATGCATAAAGTCTAAGATGCATTGGACTGCTCAGAAGTGCAGTACACCTTCCGCAGGCTCTCCAACCATGGGCGCAAATCTGGGGTTGTAACAGAGGATGGTGTGCATACTGCCAAATGTCCTTTTGGGTCTCCAGAGAGTATAGGATGTTCAGTTTGTAAAGGTAGTTGTTATAACTTTGGTAGAATCATTGAAACATTCCAGGGGATTCGGCACAGTGTTGAACCCACTGAGAAATTAGACAGACTATATGGAGATTGTCAACCCACAGACACACTTATATATAATAAGGTATGGAGCTATTGCCATGTACGACACTTTATTTATTTAATATAATATTTATACAGCAGATCCTCACTGTTCCGCTCACTCTCTATTACTAACAATCCTCCTCTCTATAAGCGTCTCATCTTACTTATATCTCCGTGACTTCAGATGTTACCATTTCCTCAGCTTAGTAATTCAGTACCACCATATCTCATTGGTTCCATCAGAAATAGTATTCAATTCTCTATCACCTTAGTTCAAGGCAATTGTACTCAATATTTGTTAAAGTAGATATCGCCTTATTGCCCTATATGAAGTCAATCCAATAATAACCCTAATCTGACCCAATCATTGCCGCAACTAAGGTGCTCAAATAGTAGTAATTAGCTTTATGATTAACGAATTCTCCCCAATACACCATAGCTATTTCAGGCTTATCGTCCATTCATATCAGAATCTCAACATTACCCCCTTGACTGAAAAATAAGGCTCATGTTTCTTATACAGCTAAAGGAACTTTGCATGTACTTGGTTAATGATCCAGCTGCTCACAGGGTCCTTAATAGTGTAGGTGTCAACACCTGTTTTCTCAATTAATTAAAATGTCCCAATCCAGATGCTGGCCAATTTGTGCTTCTGACCAAACCTGTGTTGTTCGTGGAACAGACCCATGTCACCTTTCTTGAACTGAGCTAACCCGCTCCACTGTACCATATTAGAGCCTGATTCTTGATCTTCTTGGTTGAACTGAAGGAGTACGCTTTGTTTTGCAATTTGATCTACGTGTCTGCAAGGTTAATCATATAGTGGTGGGTATCAAATCCACCAGAATCTTCTAAACACAAATAGAGCAATGCTGGAAGAGCCGGGTGTCATCCATATAGTAGTTGAAAGGGGCTCTCCCATAGCAGAATGGTAGCTAATATTATAGGCAAAAACAGCAGTGGAAAGGAGGGAACTTCAATCAGAAAGTAGATCCATTACCAGTTTCTGAAGTATGTTAACCAAAGTCCCATTAATGTGTTCAACCATCCCATTGTACTCAGGGTGGTATGGGGTCATCAGCACCCCGCGGATGACCATCAGCTCATTCAACTTTGGAAGAATGTGTGAAGTAAAGTTAGTTCCATTGTCTGTAAGGATGAACTGAAGGCAACCATGTTGCTGAGTAATACGTTACATAACAAACTTGGCCACAGTGACTGCCCCAAAATCCTGTATCACCTGTGCTTTAACCCACCTGGTCAAGTGGTCGATTGCCACCAGAATGTACTTATACTGGTTGGCTCCTGTTGGCAGAGGGCCAATGACATCAAGGGAAACTGTATGCCAAGCAAAATGGGGTTTCAATAACTGGTACAAGGTCTTCTAGTGGAATGACTTTTCCACTTGGCACTGGTGGCGCAAGAGTTGTTTCATGAACTTCAAAGCCCATGCTTTCCCAATAATACCATGGCTATAGCAATTTCAGGGTCTTATGTACTCCACTATGTCCAACGGCTCAGTGTGCACTCATTATAGTATGTTGGGCAGAAGGGCTTGGGATATTCATGGTATTGTCCCCTATCCGCTTATACAATTCACTATTCTTCTGGAACGTATTGGCTTTTATTCCTTCTAATACTTGATGGCTTGGGTTAGTTCATCATCCTATTTTCCACTAAGTATTTTGTCATACATAAAATCACTGAGATCTTCCATAACACCAATGGTTGGCAACCTTGACGAGCAATTGGCGCTTGGGTGTCTTGCTCCAGGTTAGTGGAGAATATTAAATTCAAAATCCTGCAGTTTGAGAGCCCATCAGGCCAGACGCCCTTCAGGCTCCTTGAGGTTCTGCAACCATTGTAACGAAGCATGATTATTACAATTTTAACTTCAAACCATGCAAATACACTCTAAATTGCTTATATGCATATATTAAAGCTAAGCACTCCCAATTGGTCATAGTGTAATTACATGTGTTATAATTAAGATTTGACTGCAGTATGACATTGGATGCTCCTCCTCTTCATCATCCTAATTGGGATAGGACTGCCTCAACGGCAGAAAGGGATTCATCCATCTAAATGATGAACTCCTTATCAAAATTAGGGTAGTGCAGCACTGGCGCGCTGATTAGCGCCATTTAAAGTAGGTTGAATGAGCATTGGCGGCGTTCTGTCCATTAAAATGGGTCATCCTTCTTTAATAACTCAAACAGCGGACCTCTAATACAACTAAAATTGGGTATAAAGCGGCAGTAATAGCCAACCATCCCTAAAGATACTTGTATATCATGCTTACTGTTTGGCATAGTTATCTTCCGGATAGCCTCCACCTTGGCTGATTGGGGCCTCAGCCCGGTCTCATCCACCACAAACTTAAGGTACTCCAATTGGTCCTTAAAGAAGTGGCATTTATAGGGCTTAAACTTGATTTTGGACTCCTCAAGCTGGCGGGAGACCTCCTTCAGGTGGTACATATGCTTAAAAAATGTACGCAAAAAGACATTTATATTACATTGATGAATCCCCCTTGGTTTGGGACCATCTAGTACTAAAAAAAAGACATTTATATTGTCAAGGTATACAAGGATGCACAACACCTTCAGGTCACTGAGAATAGTGTCCATGGCACGCTGAAACGTATTCAGAGCATTACATAGCCCTTTACGCATATGGGTCAGTTGGAAAAGCCCTTTGAATGTAATAATGGCGCATTTCTCCTGTTCCACCGTGGGCAACTTGATTTGCTATTAACTGGATATTAAATCCATCTCTGAGAAATAATAATTTCTCCCAACTGATCCAAAGCATTGTCAATTTTCAGCTAGGGATATGAGCCCTTTTTGGTATTGTTATTGAGCTTCCAGTGGTATATTAATACCTGGTTAGTGCCATCCTTCTTTTTGACAATCAGAGCAGGCGAAGCCCACAGACTCTTTGATGGTCCATTTCTTGTTCAAGCAGCTTTTTGATCTCCTTGGTTACTACTTCCTCCGCTGCCCTAGATCAGTGGATCAGCCAAGATCAGAAGAGAGATGATCCCAGTGTCCACTTAATGGACCAATCCCCACGTGCACCCTAAATCGTGGTTGTCAACAGCAAAGATTTCCTTATATTTTTAAAGTAAAGCTGTTGCTCATTCCTTCTGTTCTTCCATTAAACTGGGTAAGTTTTACATAGTACCACCACCATTATGAAAAGATGTGTTTCAACGGACGGACCAAATTTATCCAGTTAACTGAACTCGTGAACCTGAAGGACCTCCTCAACAGGATTTAAGTGCAGATACGCTACTATTTGGTGTCAGCGGATCTGCAGCAGTTCATTTTGTAGATTTGCAAGTAAAACTTTATCTTTCCGTGTCCTGGTAGTATTATGCCTGGAGCCATGTGGGGCTCAAGCCTCAATTGCTGATAAGGCTGATGATTTCCCACATAAAGCCCACCTTGCACTTTCACCTCTAACTCAGTATTTATTATTACTTGGTGTCTGGAGGGGATGGATATAGGTCTGGAAGCTCTGAGCGGCAGCCCTTGATATTCATATACCTTCTGGGGAAGGGCCCTGGTTTTGCCCTTTAGGCGATGGTAGCAAACCGGAATTACTCCATCATTATAGGCTAAGATGATATGTCCCATGTGCACTGGATCTTTCAGAACTCTTAAAGGTAAAGTAAATTGAGATCCTAAGCCCAAAATATTGAAGGTCTACTGTCATATCAACAACAGCACCATTGTGTCACATGAAAGCAGTTCCAATTAACAGGTCATAATTACTGTTTTTAACGCTATTGCTGGGGCCACCGCGATGTTAGACCCAAACTGCAACAGAAGTGCACTGTACGCTCCCTCAGAGACAGTGTTTTCCACTCCAGAGGTCCCATATACCATACGGTGGTCCACATCAGGTTTTAGTGCCAGCTTTGCCACCAACTTGGTGAAAACTATGTTAATTAGAGCGCCCATATCTATTATAGCGCAAACCCAGGTTTTCGCTACAACAATGTCACAGTAGTTACATTCAGTATAAGAGGAATATTTACCGCTTAATTTGTGGACATTTATAGTTCTCATTTCCCAAGAAAGCTGTTAATCCCCTCACAGACTTTGCGGGTACTTTTTGACAATAACATATACCATAAGGGCAACGTTTACACCTACTAAGGAAGGGCCATCAGCGGCGGAATAAATCTTGTTTGAGGAAGCTTGGTCAAACATTTGGCAAGCGTATGGCTTTAGTTGCTCCCAAGGTCCTTCTCCGCTGTGGACTGGGATTGTGCCTGTGTCAGTACAATTACTCTTCCAACCAGCTAATGGTATAAAATCTCATCGTCATATTGGGAGACATTGGCCTGAAAACCTACAATTGATCCAGGAGGGACGTCTGGGGTTGGAATAGCGGATATAGAGAGTCCCATATTTACTCCACTCCATCTTTTCCCTGGTAGTATTGGCCCTGCTGTACATAATGGACATGATGGTTGGGGCAACTTCAGGCAAGGTGACCATGGTGGTCGCATTCAAAATAATTCACCTTGTAGGATCCTGTCCTTGTTTCTTATAAGAAGTTCCAAGCCAATACTTTGTTGACGTTCAGCATAATTAAAGCCAGTTCAGTAGTTAGTCTGCTGATGATTTTCATAAGCAGGACCAGAGCGGAAGTAAAACTTCTGAGATAACTTGGCTGAAGGCGGGGTGCATGATTAAAATAAGGCCTGGGGCTACTAGGCGGAATTGGTATGGGACGGAAGGATTCCCCCAAATAAGAGGGTCCGCTACAGCGGTGGTATGTTTCCACGAGATATTTGGTGGTGGGAAGTTAGAAGATATTCAGCGCAAGGACTGAACAATTTTGAGAAGGGGGACGTCATCATCCAAAATTGGAGAAATGACATTGTAAAGCTCACGATATGGCTTCACAGCAGAGATCATTGCAATGCACATGTTGGCTTCAGCTAAAACGCCTGCTCCTATCAACACATGGGCTTCCACCATAAATTGATCCGCAAATGCAGGGAGAGTCTCATTACGTTGGACCCCAATAGTCAGAAACTCATCTTTATGCTGCGACATCTTTGAAGTACCACCAAACAACCGCAACATAGTTTCCTTTACTTTGTGGTAAGTAATGAAACTGCTTGAAAGGTAGCAGATAACTTGGTCGGCGCTTTTGATATCCAAGGTGGATATCAGCAATTTAGCCTTCCACTGATTGGAGGCTCCTTCCTCCACGAATTCAAATTGTTTGAGAGCCCGTGGATTTTCCATTGCAATCAAATGAGGGAAGCTTTCAATGCAGACCTCCTCCTCCCACTCATAGCCACAAGCCTTAGAAGTGGACTGCGGATTTGTATGTGCCCCATAATTGGTTTCTCAAGGAGGGGCAGGCTCAAAAGCCCAGATGCTCTTGGGGTAGTATAGGGCTCTTCAGCTGACAGAATGGCCATTATGCTGGTTGCATATTTTTTGTAAAAAGATATTTCCAAAGGGCCCCCTTGTTCTTCTACCCAAGAGGCGAGGTGGGTAAAAGGTATGTGTTAACTTCTGCTCCATGAAGGGTAGCCGTTCAGTAGCATCATTTAATCAAATGGCAAGCTGCCTGTTCTACTGTCCAAGTATTCGCAGCTGACTAGCTGCACTTTCAAGTTGATTCATCACTTTTTTGCGCTCCTGAAGGAGTTCCTCCTGCTTTTTAAGCATGGCGTCCACAACAAGTTTGAGCTCCGTGGATTCAGCCAGCGCAGCTGTTCAGGATGATTCCCCTTTGGTGAAGACCATGATTGTGGATTAAGAAGTTTTGGTTGGGATTGGTGGTTGTTCAATGGGCTCCTCTGTAGTGAGCACCACTGTTATAACTTCAGCGGAATCATTGAGATACTCTGGGGGATTTTGCGCAGAGTCAAACCCACTGAGCAATTGAAATGACAATATGAAGATCATCAGCCCACAGACACACTTATATATAATAAGGTATGAAGCTATTGCCCTGTACAGCAATTTATTTATTTAAAAGAGTATATATACAGAGGATCCTCGCTGTTATGCTCACTCTCTACTATTAACAATCCTCCTATCTATAATCATCCCATCTCGCTTATATCTAAGAAACTTTAGATGATACCATTTCCTCAGCTTAGTAATTCAGTTCCACCATATCTCATTAGTTCCAGCAGATATAGTATTCAATTCTCTATCACCTTAGTTCAAGGCGATTATACTCAATATTTGTTAAATGTCAATATCGCCTTAGTGCCCTATTTGAAAAAATCCGATAATAACCTTCATCTGACCCAAAATTGCCTCAACCAAGGCGCTCATTAAACATAACTAGTTTATGGTCAGCAGATTCCTCTTAATATGCCGTAGCAGTTTCAATTTTATCATCCATTCATATCAGAATCTCGGCAGTAGTCCACATGAGCAATGAGGGGAGGACATTGGAATACAAGGTTGTATAAAATGATGTGCTTGCGGACTTCTTGCTTGAAACGGAAAGTAGGTTGCCCCCTCTGGGAGGTGTGTCCACTGATGCTTATTCTCCACTCAGCGCTCTTCATAGAGAGAAGAATTCATTTTATGGGACAGTGTCCCATGTAAGCCTGCGGCAGATGGATGAGAGGCCAGATAGTTAAGTAGAGAATGAGGATGGTTTTAATTGTGGAGGCAAAGAGCGCGGGAAATTGGACTGGGCTGAGCATGACCAATGCTGGTCTGAGAGTGTGGGGCTAGTGACCGTAGCAATCCAGATGGCAAGTATTTTGGCAGCATGGGCTTTATAGTTAATCAGGCCCATATCACTATGGCGAGGACCAAACATGACATTCAGGCGCACAGGGGTAGGGCGGCCTAACCAAAGCCACCCTTGTAAGAGGGCATACAAAGGAGTGAATAAGGAGGGTGGAAAATTGATGGTATGGGCCACAAACCAGACTTTTGACAGGAGCATAGAGTTGGCAAGCACTACCCAGCCTGTGAGGGTAATCTGGAGGGCTCTGAGGGAGGCGCTGCACTTTGTGACATTGTCTAGTATATGGTGCTCCATTACCATTGATGTATACCTCCCACCTCCAGCCATATGCCCAAATGGTGCATCAGAACAGCAGTGGGTCTTGATACAAAAAGGTAGTATAAGAGGGGCAGAATGGTGTGGCTGGGGCAAGCAAATAAGAGACCTAGACGCAGGAGCTGTCTAATTAAGGGGCGCCGGTGACCAGCGGGCTTATTATTGGCTGAGGAGAATGAATAAGTTTCTTAGGCATCAAGGACGGCGTTACTGAGCCTACAGTATCCCCAGATAGTGGTTTCAGCGCGCGTGCATCACAGTTGTCAGACCCTAACCACACAATTGTCAGCAAATGCCATCATCCTAACAGGTGCTTGTCCTGGCACATGGACACCAGCAAGGCGTGCATTCACACTGCATAAAAGTGGGTCAAGGCTGAAGTTGTATAATAGTGGCTTAAAGAGCCCCCTTGGTGGAGACTCCCTTGAGGGTAATCACACCAGTGAGGAAACCACGGCCACGCACTGCCATTGTGACAGATTCTGTGAGCAACATCAACAGATCTATGAACCAGTGGGGAGGTGAAATTTATGAAGGCAGGCTTTGAGGTAATCCCAGTTGACCCTATCATAAGCTTTTTGTTGGTCTAAGAACACAAGCGCTCCAGTAGCCGGAGGTTGGCAGACATTGGCCATGGTGTGAACGTTGTCCCAAATTGACCGTTTGGGGATAAAAACAAACTGCTCAGAGGAAATTACTTCAGAGGCAACTACCCCTAGTTGGGTGGCCATAATTTTAGTAAGTAAACTTAGTATCTGTATTAGTAAATGAGATTGGGCGCCAGTTTGCCAAGTCCAGATAATCCCCCTTCTTATACAGAGTTATCATTTAGGCCTCATGGCCCCCAGGAAGGGGGCGTGTTTCTAACAGACACTGGTTCATTGAGGCAAGCATCAGTGTGGAGGAATAATTAAAATATTTTTTGTAGAACTCATATGGAATCACATCTGGACTTAGGCATTTCCTGTGCAGCGTAATGCAAACGGCATACCAGAGTTCATCCCGTGAATTTAAATTCATCAACTCCAAGTAATGGGAAATGATGCGGATATGTGCGCCATAGAGAAACTCATCAATTGCAGCAGGTTCAGCTACTTTGGACTTAGACAACTTGGAGTAAAAGTTCTGAACTTTAACTGCCACTTTGGCTGGATAGTTTGCATCAATTGTCTGGCCGCCTCACATGTGTGCAGGCCAAACTCAGTCACATTGTGAATAATTTGCAATAAAAGTAAGCAGATCATATATCACCTGCCATAATATTTTTTGCCTTATACTGAACACATATGCAATGCTTGTGTTGCATTACCAGCTCGTTGAGACAAGCAGACACTTCTGCCCACTTTATAACCCCAAGTTGGTCTGTACCCTGCCATGTGGACATTATAAATCATGTGGTCTACTTCCACTAGCGTGTGCTTAATAACTGCTGAGGCAGCCCAAGGGCGCCGCGACAAGATGTGGCATTCCTAAAGGAGGTTTTTTTGCTTTGAAGGCTGACCAGGTAGAAAGTGGATCATCACAGAACGGTTGGCGAACTCTGATGCCAAAGTTTCAGTGTCCACCTATTCTGAAAACATGTGCGCCGTTATTTTGGCTGGGAGAAGTTTGCACTATT